>JBDJHY010244239.1:0-10782 GCA_039654485.1 Withania somnifera
GTTGTTTGCTCTTGACTTGGTTTATGAAGCCTTTGGTCAAATCTTTGTTTATATTTTAGTTGTAGATTTGTGACACCTTTCTTATACTTTCAAACCCCCATCTCGTGATTAGACCATTGGAGTCTGAATAGTTGTGTTTTAACCTTTCGTTCATACTTGATTGCCTTTATATTATTCCCTGTGGATTCGACCCCGAATCATAAGTTGGGTAAATATATTTTAACAACGACCGCGTAAAATTTTAGATTGGTTTAGGAGGTGTAATTGAGCGTTATTAGTTCCCTGGCATTTTTATAGCCTATTATCTCAGTTTCTCTATTTTGAAGGATTAATCTTTGAATGGTAGAACTTTGGAGTGAATTCTTTGTAACCGCACTCGAAATCAAATTTCTATAGTTCTTTTAGATCCTGAATGTCTAAGTCCATGTCCTGGGGTGTTCGTTGTGATTTTGAGCTGTTTTGTGGAAATTTAGTTCAACGAAAGTCCATTTTTGAGCTTGGGTGGGATTTTGATCAGAGTTTTAACTATTCCATCAGCTCTGGAATTGTGATTTTGGAATAGTTTTACCTTCGGTATGGTTCCCAAGGTGTCCGAGCTCATTTTGGGTACATTTGTGAAAGTTTGAAATTTGACTCTTCTAATTGGTTTTGGTTTGGGAGCTTTTTATCCCAATGACCTTCGATGGCCATTTTTCTTATTCCCTTGAGTCCGAAATGTGTTCTTTATCCAAGATGCATATTTGGTATGTAAAAATTGGACTCTATTTTAGTTTTTAGCGCTTTCTAGAAGTTTAGAAAATTATTATAATTCTATTGCAGTTGTTGATTGATTTATCGGTCCTTTTACCGATAAATTGGTGACCAATAAATCAGATAGAGTTCTGTTAAATCGGTAGGCACCTATTAATCATTCCTTTTGATTGATAAATTGGTCACCTACTGCGTCTTTTGAGAAACGATGGTACTGATATATCGATACTTTTAATCGATAAATCTGTCATCTCTCTCTATTTGAAGACCCATTTCTAGCATTTTAATCCATTGTCTTCATTTCGTTTCTTTCCCATTTCCTCTTCTCCTTAGCATTTTCTTGAGCAACTCAAGGGAGAATTTCTGGTGCATGTTGGCAAAGTTTTGGGGACCATTTCCTAGCTTTTCATTTTCGTTTAGTAAGCTCCTTCTACCTTAAAATCTCCAATGGAAGCTCTAATGCTGATTTTAACTTTTTAGGCTAATTGTGATTCTAATTCGTATTTCCAGCTGGACTTTGGGTGTAGGTTGTGCTAGGTGTACCATTGTGAACTTTGATCCTCACTTTTCGGGTACGCTCTTGTTTGATTTTTGTCGCGATCATCAATTGCATGAGTTTCCTATTTATGCAAAAAAAATCTTGGCTAATTGAGGACCTTCCAGAGGTCCAATTAACCTCAAATTTGAACCCCCTGTTCATTGAGCTAAGGCCTTCAGATTGATAACTTTTGTTTAGTTTTCCTAGCTGCGGGGCCCACGACCTTTTTTAGACCCATTTTCCAACCCAAATTTCACTTGAAAATATGGGTGTCATTATTCATGTTTTGATCCTTAGATGTGTAATTCAATAGTTTCAGGTGATTTTGGGTGTGTTCGGAGCTTCAAGTCAGTGTTGCATGCTCTTTTGAGGATTCTCATCGGTGCCTAGGTAGGCTTGGTTTACTTTTCTCTAGACTGGGTTATTATAGAATGCTTGTTTGGTGTGGATAGTCGTGCGGGATGGATGTTAGGCTGGAAGCCTTGTATTAGTAATTTATCTCCTGTTTACTTACTTTTAGGGGTCCTATGGAGGGACGTAGAGTGTGTTGGGTTTCATGTTGATATCCTAGACTTTCCTCTAGTTTCCTTTGACCCGATTTGGTTGTGTTAATCGATTATATGGCTGGTGAATGAGTTGAATTCTTATCTAGTGGACTCTGGTCAATCCTAGTTTATTTTTTGCTTCTTTATTATTATTGTTGTGTTTTGATCACGCACTTTAGATATTGAGCACTGGTAGAGGCTATGCTAAAAAGTATCGACAGGATTAATAAAACGGGATTTTCATACTTATCTATATATACCTATGCCATAACCACCTAGTGGTAGGGCATTATTTTCAAAGTGTAATCGGAATAATGCTCTGGCTATCATGTAACTATATCTTGGTCACTATTGATACTGACATGCGAACCTCTTGGATGGGGACCATAATTTTTGATATTGAGACGCGTACCTCCTTGGCAAGGCCCATACTATTAATATCAAGGTGAGGTTTCCGAGGGAATGTATGCTGCTATTTGTTACAAGGTGTGGACCTCTGATGCAGGGCCCATAATGTTGATTTTGAGGTGCAGACCCCCTGGACGGGGTCTATACTATTGGTATTAAGGTGTAGACCTCTTGGGAGGGGCCATTACTATTGATATTGAGGTGGAGCTTCACAGGGTGTGGACCCTGCTATTAATTAGGAGGCACCAACCTTGAGGCAGATCCCATACTATTAATTTTAAGGTGCGGACCTCCTAGGCGAGGCTTATACAATTGATATATATGCGCGGACCTCCTGGGAAGAGCCCATATGATATTAAGGCGGGGCCTCCTAGTAAATAAACCCTACTATTGATTAAGAGGTGTGTACTTCTGAGGTGCGGAACCCATTGTTGGCATTGAGGCACAACCTCCTAGTTAGAACCCCTATGCATTTATTCTACTCGCGTTGTTTGTACCTGTTGGGCTTAAGGGGAGAGTCACATGGAGTTTTGTTGTGTTATTCATGTCTACGGGTGGGATGGGGTGTCAGGTAGGTTTTATTGTGTTTCTTCTATTTGTACTCAGTGGTCTTCTGGGGGCCATTTAGGTTAATAATTGTCCCTTACTTTATTTATATTCATGTTCACGCCTTATTACTTGTAGTTACCATTGACTGTTGTATTGGTTATAATATACTCAGCTGGAGTTCAGGTACATTTTATATAGCTATTTTTGGTCTTACAAAATGGTTGATTATTTTGGTACAACAATGTTTCTTATACTATCTATTTTTAATCTTGACTTAAACAAAGTTGTCATATAGAAAGGCACATACGACGCATGCTTGAGTAAACCCGACCCGCAGCTGCTCTCTTCCTGGCGATTTCTTCTTCCTTCGCCCATTGTTACAGCCACTTCCATGGCCTCTCAGGCCACTAGAAAGCCTCCTCATGAGGTTTTCCAGACTCCCAATGCCCTAGACTACTCAAAAATACTACAACCTAACACACAAAACCCACAAAAACAGCCTTCACTACCCATCCCTATTAAACCTATTATTTTCCAGCATGGTGAACCCACTGTGCAGTGGAGTATGGAGGAAACTGAACGTATGATTATACATGAAAACCTGGAGTATGCAGTGGTGTGGAAGTTCTCATACAGTTGGCCTACAATGCAAGAACAACGTAAAATGATCCCCATGCAGTGTGAACTAATATGAGAATGCAATATTGGTTTACTATATAATAGATATGTCTTGATTAGATGCAGTTTGTTTGAAGATTACATCCAGCTACTGTCTAAACCTGTTTATACATCAAGGACAAGAATATCGATCATCAGATGAGGCCTCTAAAATGGGATCCTTGGTTTAATCAAGAGGAAGAACAACAACTGCATTGTCTTGGATTTCCTTTCCTACACTGCCACCCCATTTATTTGCGAAGGAAGCACTATTCTCTTTGGCTTCTACAATTGGGAAACCACTGTAGGTTGATCTTGCAACAAGAAATAAATCAAGACCTAGTTGTGCTAGAGTTAAGGTTGAAGTAGATTTATTTCCTGAGCATCCTAAGAGGGTACAAATTCAGTGTATTAACAAAGCTACTGGAGAAACAAAGAGCTGATGGATAAACATTAGGTATGATTATATGCCTAAATATTGTAAAAATTGTTGTTTACAAGGTCATGATGAATTAGGGTGCAGAATATTGCATCCTGAATTGACAAGGGAAGCACAAAGTAGTAGAATCCAAGTAGGAGAAGGGGGTGAATTGGCTGTGAAGAACAAGCAGTCGACTAACCCCCTTATTAAAATACTAACTAGTTGAAAAGTGGTTGGAAACCCTAATCCTAGTCCCAGTTGGATTGTGAAAAGTGGGAAAAATAAGGGCCATATTAAGGCATAAGAAAAGAAAAGGAGCAGGAGAAGGAGATGTTGTTGGTAAGGAACTGGAAATGGTGCATGAAAGGGCCACTACAGTACGAACAAATAATAAGTTTTGAGCATTAGAGGAGGATAATGGTGATAGTGTGTAGTTGATTGATGTGCAACAAGAACTTAGTGTAGATGCAGCAAAGAAAGAGTCTAAGACTAATGAACCTATGATGTTGATGCTGATTACACTGAAAGAGAAGGAGGGCATGTATGATCTAATTAAGGAGATTACAACTAAGGAATGGATAGAATCAACAATCAAATCAGTTGGGGAGAAGGTTCAAACCAACAGATCCTGCCAAGTGGTTCCCTCCCAGAACTTTGATACAACAACATCAAGGGAGAATGACACCACTAATACTTGGATAAAGCAGGTGGATGAAGTAGAGAAGGAAGATCAAATTAACAACATCACATGTCCAGAACATATACAGGAAGCCACACAGGCTGAGATGGTGATCATGAATAATCAGTCAAGCAGTCAAGAGGAGGAAATTCCCAATTTTAGTCCTGGTGGTGAGAAATAATCAATGGTTAAGGAAAATGACACTGGAAGCACTGAAAGGAAGCAGAAGGCTGATAAACAACAGGTAGGAGCCTTGATGGATAAGTAAACAAATGTGAGTACTGACTCAACACAAAGCCAAAAAGCTTATGATCAGCTGTATGAGTTACATACTCAAGGGGAGAGGGATAAGATTACTCATCAACAGAAGACTAATTGCAGTGACAGACTTGCAATGGTACAAAGAGATGAACCTAAGGCAATTGGTGCTAAACCAATTGCAAAGACAAAAGAGAATGAAAAAGACAGTACAACCATTTATAGAGATGAAGAATCTACTGCACAAAATTTTCAGAATACAGCTAGAGAAGGAGATCTATCCCCTAGACAGATTATGAAAGGAAAATCAAATAGAAAACACAAAAGAAACCAAAGAGAAGGCAGTCTGCCTGTTACAGGTAGAAAAACAAGGAGCACTGTATCTAAATCCAATATATAGCTATGTCTACTGCTATTATTTGGAATATTAGATCAATCAACACAAAAAAAGCTTTTAAGAGGCTTTTATCACTGCATAGGAAACAGAACTTCTATCTTATTGGGCTGCTGGAGCCATTTCAGCAAGCACATAAAATAGAAAAGTATAGGAGATGTCTTGATCTCCCTACAACTTTGTCAAAACCCAATGGGAAAATATGGTCTTTTGTGGATGAAACTCATGAAGTTACAGTCCTTATGGATATGTACCAACAACTTACTGTTATGTTAATCAATAACGAAACTGGAAAGCAGATGATCACCACCTTTGTGTATGTAAAGTGTGATTCAATTGAGAGGATTGCACTACGAGATTCACTTTACTATCTGGGAAGAGACATGATTAACCCTTGGCTGGTGTCAAGTGATTTTAATGTGGTAATAGATGAGGAGGAAAAATATGGGGGATTGCGAGTGTCCTTTAATGAGGTAGAAGATTTCAGACATTGCATCCAAACCTGTAACATAACTGACATGGGATTCAAAGAAAGCATTTACACATGGTGGAATGGAAGAGTAGATGATGCTTGCATTTTTAAGAGATTGGACAGATGCTTGGGGAACTTTGAATTTCTGCGAATGGTCCTAGGATTAGAGGTTACTCATTTGACCAGATTTGGATCAGATCACTCCCCTTTGTTTCTGGAATGTAAAGTTGATAGTCCAAATGTCAAGAAACCCTTTAAATTTTTAAATTTTTGGACTGCACATGAGGATTTTCTAGAAGTGGTAAGACAACATTGGAGCTCAGATACATTTGCAAGTCCATTCATAAAGTTCAACCTTAAATTGAAGAAGCTGAAGAGAGTATTATCAACTTGGAGCAAGACAACCTATGGGGACATATTCCATAAAATTGCAAGTTTAGAGGATGTTATAAAGACCATGGAAGAGAGACTTGAAATTGACCCCTCACAAGAGAACAGATAAAGACTATCAAAAGCACAGGCAGATTTGATGAGGGTAATGCATATAGAAAAAAAAATTTGGGAGCAAAAAGCAGGTAAAAGAACTCAAAATTCTTCCATGCACAGGTTAATGGTAGAAGAAGGAGACTGTAGCTGAAGAGGATACAACATGAGGGACAATGGGTAGAAGAAACACAATATATTGCAGATGCAGTTGTTACCTACTTTCAGCAATAATTCACTGAAAAAACTGGCCCAACTGAATTTGGGATCCTAAATCATATCCCTACTATTATCACCATGGAACAAAACACACAGCTGAATTCATGGCCAACAGAAGAAGTTAAAAATACAGTGTCTGGGCTGAATGGAGAAAGTGCAGGAGGGCCTGATGGATATACTGGCAAGTTCTTTCAACACTGCTGGGACATATTTGGAGATGATGTATGTGCTATGGTTAGAGAGTTCTTTGGATGTGAAAAATTTCCCAGATTTATCACACACACAAATTTGGTTTTGATCCTAAAGAAGAAGGAGATGGTCACATTTACAGATATAAGGCCAATAAGCTTGAACAACTTTGTGAACAAAATCTTCTCAAGGGTGATTCATGACAGATTAGTAGGGATATTGCTAGATTTGATATCACTTAATCAAGCAGGTTTTGTTAAAGGGAGGAGCATTGTTGAGAATATTCTGCTCACACAAGAAATCATCACAGACATTAGATTGAGGACTAGATTTGGACCAAATGTGGTCATGAAGCTGGATATGCAGAAGGCCTATGATAGACTATCATGGCTATTCCTGACAAAGGTCATGAGGAAAATAGGGTTTTGTGAGGGCTTCATAGGCTTGGTAGGAGATACATTGAACAATAACTGGTATTCAGTGATGATAAATAGGCAACTACATGGGTTTTTCAAGTCTAGTAGGGGACTGAAACAAAGAGATTCCCTCTTTATACTGGCTGCTAAGGTAATGTCAGGGGCATTAAATGAGTTGTATAATGATCCATTTTTCACTGGCTATGGACTCCCAAAATGGAGTCCAAGGATCAACCATCTGGCTTATGCAGATGACACAATCATCTTCTCCTCTTCATATTCTATTTCACTGCAACTGATCATGGATGTTTTAACTGATTATGTAAAGGCTTCTGGACATAAAATAAACAAGGACAAAAGTGCAATATATATGCATTTTTTGGTGGATTATAGTGTGATAAATGAAGTGCAACACATAACTGGTATTAACAGTAAGGACATTCCATTCACTTACTTAGGATGCCTTATTTTCTACACAAATAGGAGAATGACATACTACTCATACCTATTGCAGAAGGTAATAGGGAAGCTGCAGTTATGGAAAGGGAAGTTGTTATCACATGGAGGGAGGGCTGTCCTAATCTCCCATGTCCTACAAAGCATCCCTATTCACTTGCTCTCAGCTGTTAATCCTCCTGATTATGTATTAGCCAAGCTTTATAAAATAATGGACCAATTCTTTTGGTCTAACACTGTGGGAACTAGAAGCAGGCACTAGGCTAAATGGCTTGATTTGTGCCTGCCAAAGAAGGAAGGAGGTTTAGGGTTTAGGTCTATGGTGGATGTATCAAAGGCCCTATTTGCTAAACTATGGTGGAACTTCAGGCCTAAGGCATCACTATGGAGTATATTTATGAGCAATAAGTACTCCAAAAAGATTCATCCTGTGGTGGCACAGTTAAAGGAGGGGTTCATCACATTTCTAGTTTGATAACTGGACTGGACTTGGAGCTTTATACTTTTTCACTCCAATTAATTTTTGGTGTAATGAAGTAGTAGCAAAGGTGGAAGATGTTGTGGATGGTAACAACTAGAATGAACAACTGCTGAGAAGAACATTACCCAATGATATAGCTGATCACATATTGGATTCAACTCAAGTGCCTACAAGACAAGGAGAGGCTGACACACCATGCTGGAAGCTTGAAACCACAGGTCAATTCACTATGAAATTAGCATGGGATTATGTTAGGAGGAGGGGTGAAAATTATAGCCTGTTCAATTACATATGGATAAAGGGGCCGTCATTTAAAATCTCCTTCATGATATGGAGAGCCTAGAAGTTTAAAATTCCACTAGATGATGGGGTGAAAAGGTTGGGATTCAGCTTGGCATCAAGGTACAACTGTTGTGCAAACCCTCAGGAGGAAACATTTGCTCATGTCTTTCTGAAAGAAGCAGTAGCTCAAAGAAACATAGGAATACTTCAGTTCATATGCAGGCATATCCTTGGGAGGTCTACAACTGAAGCAGGTTATCCTTAAGTGGTGGCAGGCCATGGCTGTTCCTAGGCTGAGACCTATCTACTGGGCTCTGCCTACAGTAATTATTTGGGAACTGTGGAAGAAAATAAATAACAACAAACATGGGGAGAAGGTGACTGTTAACAAAATCATATTCCAGGTATCGACTACTCTACAAATGTTTATTAAGGTAAGGAATCCAGGTCTTGTAAAACATCCAAACAAGTGGCCAAATTTGATCAAAGTAATGGAGAACTTTGTGCCAAGATTGAAGGTTACTCAGGTACTCTGGAAGCTGCCACCTGATAACTTGTTAAAGTGCAACACTGATGGAGTCTCAAGAGGCAATCCAGGTATCAGTTCTTATGCCTTTTGTATTAAAGACTCTAAGGGGGACTTGGTGTATGCAGAAGCTAAGACAATTGAGGTGGGCAAAAACACAGTAGTTGAGGCTGGGGCAATCCTAAAGGCTGCCAGATATTGTGTCGAAAATAATGTGCTGAACCTAATTATGGAAATAGATTCTTTGTTCCTAAAAAAGGTGATTGAGGGTAATTGGAAGCCACCTTGGAGCATAACTACAGAATCGGAGGAAATAGGGGAATTTTTCCAGGTGGTAAATGTAGAACTAAAGCATGTACTCAGGGAAGGCAACAAGCTGGTTGATCATCTGGCCAATTGTACCATTGATCAAGGTGATATCATGGTGTACCCATTCACTGGGCTAGACACAAAAGGAAGAAAGATTATAAACAGTGATAAACTTCAATGCCCATATCTGAGAGTTCAAGTTATAAGATGAAAATAAGGGTTTGCCTTATGCTATTACATGTGTATGGGACACAACTTGATGTAGGCTTGATTGTAGGAGAGGTTGGGATTCTGGTGACATTGAATAAGAGAATGAAGAGGAGATAAATGAATAGAAGTGTGCACTATATTCAAGTCCTTTTGGAGGAGAAGATAGTGCATGTTTTAACTAACTTTGATTTCTTTCTTGCAGGAGCCAAAACTGATCATGTTAGATACTTATTGAGGAGATGTAATAAGACCACTATCTTAGAATGGTATCATCCTACTGAGAAGCACATGCCGATGAAGAACTGCTGGCAGGCCCAACTGCTAGTTTTGAGAACATTTCTTTGCCAATATTGCTACTGTTTTTGAAGAACTACTAAGCTCAAACAGGCAACATTATGCAAGACACAGACAAATACATCTCCTCATAAATGCAGATACAATGAGCATCACAAATGGAACAACATTCACCAACATGGAGTAGATCACAAAATGGGAACTATATGCATTTATGATTCTAGAACCAAGACACAAACAACACTGACAATTAGATGGATAGAGGAGTCACATTATCATTATAGAAGAAGGCCCATCAATCCAACAAATTGTTATCACACATTAGGGTGTTACATAGTACTTATCTTCTCAATTTGTATTACCAAACAAGGACATGTTATAAGTCCTAGTTTGGTCATGAGCTTAGATTTGCAAATTTGGCTAATTTGGTTACTTATGTAAACATTTTTAATTTGTTATATTTATAAAATAGCCTAGGCATCATGCCTAGTGGATTTGCTTAAAAATACATACTGAATAAGAAATAGGCATAACCTTTCTACACCCCATCCCACTGGTAGGCACAACTAATACAAAAAATAACTCACTGTAGCTCCCCTTCAGCCAACAAAGCATAACTAATGTGAATAGGATGAATGCACAAGGATGAGAATAGTAGAACTTAGAACATAAAAACTTTAATTTGGAGATCTTGCCTCCATTATATTGTTTAGGGATGCTCCCTAGGAAGCCCATCAATAATAAAGGGAGGCTCTCACCTCTTAATTTGAAGTCGGGTCGCGTCATGCAATCGTCCTATTTCGTGACTGTGCCCTTCAATAATCAACAGCAGGCTCGTACCTCATAATAAGAAGAAAGTTTGCATTGTACAATTTGTTAATATTTAGAACCCTCCACTCAATAATCAAGATAGAACCGCATGACAGTCAAAACTTTATTATATTTATACCTTGAAAATAGTGCCATATGGATAGGTCATCGTGGCATATACGTACATGAAATTAAGGAAAATGCTTGAAATTTTTAGTCACCCAAGACCTTATTCCATTTAAAATAGCCTTTACCCCTCCCAGGTAATAAATCACAAATCCTAACCCATTAACATTTACTACAATATGCATGCATGCAATAAAACCAAGGCAAATAAAAGACACGCTCGAAATCTAGGAAAGGCCAAAATTCACTAGCAAAGCACACCTTAAATCAAAATTAAAAAATCGAACAACACTAATACAATAGACACAAA
>JBDJHY010244250.1:0-10782 GCA_039654485.1 Withania somnifera
GAATCCCAAACCTACAAACTATGTTATTGCTAACAAAATTTGATACCACCTTCTTAGTTACTGACTTGTGCGTTGAAGCTTCAACTCATTTTGTAAAATAGTCAATAGACACCAGAATCAATGGGGTCCATTTAATGTCAAAGGCTTCATGGGTCTAATTCTTTCCATTCCCTAAGCAGCGAATGGCCAAGCGAAATGCATTACATTAAGCTCATTCTGGCGGACCATGTATAAAATCTCCAAGAACTTGGCACTGATGACATTTATGCACATATCAAATGTTATCCCTCTCCATGATTATCCAAAACTACCCAACACTTAAAATCTTCTTATCCAATGGTGAACCCATTTATATCAGATCCATATGGCCAAGAGTGAACCCATTAAGACTGCTCCAATATCAACTCTTTTGAAATTTGATGCTCTGTCAAAGAACATCCTCCATCCATCATATGATTCTAAAATGCATTCTCCAGGTATCAGGGAAGTAGTTCATGAGTGGTTCATAATCTTGATCCACTGGATTTTTTGCAAGGTGATCGGCTAAATTTTTCCCTTTGATGGCCTTCGATGTCACGTACACAGTATCAAACTCGCTCAACAAAATCTACCATTTAGCCAATTTTTCTATAGGCATTGGTATCTAGAAGATATGGTTGAGTGGATCCATTCTTGAAATCAAGTACGTGGTGTATGCAGATAGGTAGTGCCTTAAGTTTTGCACGATCCAAGTCAATGCGCAATGAATTAGCTCCAACAGTGTATATCTTGATTCGTAAGGCATGAACTTCTTGCTCTGATAGTAAATAGTCTGCTCTTTCTTTCTTTTCTCATCATATTTCCCCAATACATATCTAAATGCACTATCCAAAATATATAGGTACAATAATGATAGTTTCCTGGGCTCTAGAGGAACTAATACTGGTAGGTTGGCAAGTACTCTTTAATTCTATCAAAAACTCTTTGGCACTCATCCGTCTACCCTGTAGATGCATCTTTCTTCAGTTGAATATGGGTTCACAAATTATCATGGACTAATCTATGAATTGACTGATGTAATTTATCCTACCAAGAAACTCATTAAGTCTTTCTTGGTCTTAAAGGGGAGGTAACTCCTGTATTGGCTTGACCTTGGATGGGTCCAACTCTATGCCTATCCTACTGACAATAAACCCAAATAATTTTCACGCGGGAACTCCAAATGCACATTTGGCTAGATTCAACTTTATGTTGTAATTTTGTAACTTTTCAAAGAACTTCTGTAAATCACCCAGGTGATCTGAGCTCTTCTTGGACTTGATAACGACACCATCCACGTACACCTTAATCTCCTTCTAAATTATATCATGAAAAAGGGTATTCATGGCCCTCATGTAAGTCACACCAGTATTTTTTAGTCTAAACGGCATCACCGTATAGCAATATACTCCCCATAAAGTAATAAAGGTTGTCTTCTTAGCATCATCGTCATTTTTCAAGATCTGATGATATTCGGCAAAGTAGTCAACAAATGATGACAACTTATGTTTTGCAAAATTATTAGTGTGTATGCGAATGTTTGGAAGAGGAAAATCATCTTTAGGACTAGCCTTGTTGATATCACGATAATCTACACATATCCTTATCTTTCTGTCTTTTCGGCACTGGCACAATATTGGCCAACCACATAGGGTAATTTGTAACCCTCATAGCATTTGCCTCAATCTGCTTAGTTACCTCTTCTTTAATCCTCAAACTTAAATCAGGCTTGAATTTCCTTGTCTTTTACTTCAAGGGTGGGAAAGCAGGGTCAATTGGTCGCCTGTGTGAGACTATATTAGAGCTTAATCCTAGCATGTCATTGTAAGACCGGGTGAACACATCAACATATTAACTGAGCAATTTTATCAAATCTTTCTTCCTCTCGGCTCCTAAGTATAGGCTGACTCACATTTCCTTTACTATTTCTTTGTCACCCAGATTGATAACCTCAGTTTCATCCAAATAAGGCTTCTTTTGGATTTCAAGTTTCTCAATCACATATGGTAGATTTTCAAGCATCATGCTTTCATCATATTCTTTTATTTCTGCTTAGTGCTCATATTTTTTTTATGTGGATTCATTACATGTCATAATTTTTGAATGAGAATTTGTATTAATTTATCGCTGAAAAGCTTGATAATATGAGTAAAATAATAGACACTCTAAAATAATAAAATAATTTTTAGGAAGTAAAGACTTTATTTAAAAGCACTTAGATTTCTAAAAAGAGGCAAGTGGCAAAGAGAGACCGGGCATGATCAAGCCTCAATTTATCATAATTTTGAAACAAACTACATTTCCACACTAGACTCTTGTCGAAATAGGGATGGGTTGATGGTCCAATTTTGCAAGGTTTCTCCAAGCTCTACATTGCGGATATCATCTTCTTAAGATCTATACCATACTCCTCTCCGAACATAGCCACGAACAGATCTCAATGCCCTCTATGATATATTTCTTAGATTCTTGGTCTAGAGCTAAAACTTATTCTAGAACTAACATTATCCCACCTGACCCAATATTGTCGACCCTTCCCAAAGTATGTTCATATCCAATTTTAACATTTTAGCTGGATTAGTTTAATTATACCATTGGACTTTATCCCAAGTATAGTATTAGGTTAATACCCATATTTTAATATCTCATATGCAACCATCCTTGCTGCTCTTGACATATGCGCGCTGATTGGCTCTACCCTTTCGTCAATTCTTATAGCTTGCATGATCTCCAAAGCATGGAACTCGTCTGCATCCAATTCTTCAATAAATGGAATAGAACTTGTAGAATAAATAAATTGATTGAGTTCCTCATGGATGGTAACTTCTATGCAGCCCCATTTAAACTTCACACACTGATGGAGGGTAGAAGGAATTGCTTTCGCCATGTGGACCTACGACCTCCCTAACAATAAATTGTAGGTGGATGACATATCTAGCACTTGGAATAAGTTAGGAAATTTGCCTGGCCCTTCTTGCAATGTGATATTCGTAGTGTGTAGTTGGTATTTCTTGTTTGAATATTGAATATAGAGATATTTCCATCTTTATTCAAGAATGTTGGGTTTTATTCTATCTATTGCTTTTATATAAATTATTTACTTGTTCACTTGTATTTGGGTTTGATAGATCTAAATCTTTGTGAATTTATTGTATGAAAAGGGAGAAACTAACCCTAGGTAATGTCCATTTATCCTTTCCTAATTTGAGAAAGCTAGTTAGGATTGGAAACTTTGATTTAGCATTAAATGAGTGTTTTCTTCATTAATGGATTTGAACTAGAGATAATAAAAATCCTATTGCTGCCAAATTCAGTTGTTGTGCATGCTCTTTAGCTTGATTCGATAGAACAAGCGAAGGAAGGTTTGCTAGCATTCGAGAGGAGCTAATTGGAACTCAAAGGCTAAACTTTAAACCCATGTATAATCAATTTATTATTTAGTTATTTTAATGGATCGTTGATAGAATTAATCACTTTAGTGTGGTTGCTCTTGACTTGGTTTGTTAAGCCATTGGTCAAATCTTTGTTTATGTGTTAGTTATAGTTTCATGAAACCTTTCTTATACTTTCAACCCCACATTTCGTGTTACACCATTCGAGTCCGAATAGTTGTGCTTTATCTTTCCGTTCATACTCGATTGCCTTTACATTGTTCCTTGTGGGTTTGACCCCGACTAATAAGTTAGGTAAATATATTTTGACAACGACCGCATACACTTTTAAATTGATTTCGGAGGTGTAATTGAGCATTATCAGACCTCATCAAGGACACCTCACTTAGCTGACCTGACTTACCATTACAGTACTGGCGCGACCTTGCTACGGGTGCCTCATCAGGGCGACCTCTGTGGCCTCACTCGGTGACCTCTATACTCTCCGACCGGCAAGGCAACCTCACCATGATGACTGGCAAAGCGACCTCACCATGAAGACCTTGCTATAGTGACCTCGCTGCAGTGACTTCGACAGAGCGACCTTACTAGAAGAACTGGCAACGTGGCCTCGCCACAATGACCTCGCTTAGCAACTTCGGTAGAACGACCTCGCCAAAAGACTTCGGCAAGGCGGCACAGAGGTACTGGAGTAGCTCAAGCTACTGCAGCTCCCTTTGCAGAAGTGGGGAGCCTCTAGGGGTCTAGAACGAGCATAAAGGGGATAATTCTAACCAAAACAAAACATAAACATTAGAGGAGAAACATCATAGAGCAATATATCCCAGAATTTCCTCCCAACCGAACTGGGAGCCAAGAGGCAAAATGCCTACAAATCAATTTGGAAAAAAAAACACATCTATAAACCAAAACTGGGAAGAGGGATTCCACATCCTCAAGCTGGTGCTAATGTATTTAACTTACAACCATCTAGGAACCAACCACAAAGAGCCTAGAATGATGGAACTTTACGATTTGTGTCATAATTAACAAGAATTAATAAATAACACAATACATGTTGGACTCATACGCTAACCAAAAACAACTGGGTTTTTAACAATACAACAGCAGCAAGCTGAGACCCATGCATCTACACATAACCACTAGAAATTAAAGATACAACAACAAAACTCCATAAATCTAGACAAAGAACTACAACTAATCTCAGCCAGATCTTCATCCATGGCTAATAGTTACTACTTCTACAGGAAGGCGAAGGAAAAGAATTACCTCTTACAAAAGGAATAAGGGTAAGCCTGGGACTGGGGATTCTCCTTTAGGTTTTCTAGGTTTAGGGTTCTAAGCAGCAAGCTAGGCAAGAGAGAATATGGAGAAGGGGAAATGGGAAAAAGAGCTAAATTCTTTAAAAGCACAACACGTGTACACACACACACACACACATATACACACACACGCATACATATATAGGGCTAGGCCCAAGAAGGAAAAAGGTTAAACTTCCCACAACCTAGCCCAAGCGGTTTGGGCCAAAATTCTGCAACACAGCTAACATAAAAATGCACGGGTCCTAGACATGGACTTAAAGTCCTTCTGGACCAACATCAATATTCTAGAGCTAACGAAAATGTCAAAAATCGAATCCGAGCGCATTTACAACTAGTTCACTCTTGAGTTTCACTGTTTTAAAATCAAAATTTCAAAACAGGGGAACTGAGATAACGAGTTAATAGGGCACCGAACTACCCATCCTAGAAAGTCATTAATGACTTGGGACAACTCCCAAATGGCTCTAAGTAAGGTAAAAAGGAAGAAGGAAAGGAAATGACCGAGTGGGTCATTACACCACCCCTATCATACGTTAAATAAATTTTCTTAATCCTTTTTTACTTGAGCTTATTCGCAAATGTATTTAAGCATGTCCCCTTTTTTATATTTATAATCATCGTAATAATTTTACTTTTATCATTTTCTTTGTTTCTTTTAGTTTGACGCGCCATATAATTTTTTCTATATAAAATATCATAATTTAGTTAAATTTACTTTAAATTAATTTTGCTAAAGTTGAATTTCTTCTAAGTGATAACTTTTTTTTCTAAAAAATGAGTTTTTCTATCATAAATTATAAACTTTAGAGTTAACGATTTCCCATGAATAAAAATATTAAGATCAAGATGAACAAATTTTAAAAAAGGGAAGTCTGACGTACTATGCTTTCTCTATGTGCAGAGTCTGGGGAAGGGTCCGACCACAAGAGTCTATTGTATGCAGTATTACCTTGAATTTTCTTCCATAGGTTATTTTCAAGGCTCGAATCTGTGACCTCCAACTCATATGATAGCAACTTTACGAGTTAGTCCAAGGTTCCCCTTCAAAGACAATTTTTATTTAAGTAAATAATCAAAAATATTTTTTAAAACAACAAAATAAATAAATTAAAAAGTAGTGATCTTGGCCTATTTTGACATAACAGTGCAAGAAAGAAAGAAGTAGAGAGCGAGAGAAATAGGAAAGATAGGACGTTGACACATTTTTATGAAAGTGGGACCCAAGATTAGAAAAATATGAGAGAAATCTCACACAAGTTTTGCATTCCACCTAATTGTTGTGCTCACACTAATATGGATCCGGGAGATGCAACTGTTGCTAAGTTTAATCTTGGAGGCCAAATGGAAGAGATGTCAAGATTGTGGATGAGGGAGAGCCTTTGGAAGACCTTTTTGAGCTTTTTGAGCACCTTAGAGACAAAACATTTATGTAGAGGATTGCTTGGGAGCATATTGAAGACTTTGAGGCTTAATTAGGAGAGACTCAAAATTAAAAGCGTCAATAATATGCATATTAGTCACTTTTTCCTAATTATAATAAAAGAAACTTAGACTTCTATAAATAAGCTTTCTTTCTTTTTAATAGGCAGACTTTGATGATATTGATAATTCTTCTCAAGTGTGAGAATAAGTGCTGGTACAAGCCATTCTTGGTATGAGTTTGTAAAGTGTGATTGCTAGGGTATCATCCTCATAAGATTCACTTGTTAGGATTGGTGCTTATAGACTTGTGACTAAGGGTACGATCCAATATAATCATTATTCTTAATCCTCTTCTATTTGTGTCTATCTTGTAGATTATGTGCTTTCTTTGTCTTCTAATAGGTGGTCTTTAATTAATTGTGTGGGTTGTCTATCAATTATCTTAGATTATGTCTCTTTTTGTATCTTTCCTCTCTTTGTTTTATCATATGGTTATTTTTCCTAATTCTCATTTTGAGAATTACATCATCTGACATTAGAAGCATAATTGGATCTCAATTTACGAAATCTAACCTTGGATTTGTTATCACATACACAAAAAAGAAGAATAAAAAATTACAAAAATATGAGTTAAATTTCATGTCTTGTTTGAGGTTTCTATTACTAGATTTGATTTTTCTAATATAAATCGAGTCTAGATCCAAAATTTGATCTTAATCAGAGTTAGGGTGTTTTCTTCACTATAGTTGAGTTTTGGAGCTTTGAAGAAGAAAGTGGGTTTGAAAAATCTACAAATATTTCTTGGGATTTGAGTATAATTAGTATTTCTCTGAGTCCTCGTGCAAAAAAGAGCATAAATCTCAAATTTGGTGTAAATTCAAGAAAAATTTTGAGAGATATAAGGGTTTGAAGTTTAATGTATATTCTTTGGTGTTCTAGATGTTTTTGAGATATTCAAAATCTTTAAAAAAGAGAACGATTGAAAAAGTACACTTCGATCCAAAAGGAAAAGGTCTAGCAAGTGTTTGGAAGGTTAAAAAAGAAAATACTGCTAAAGGGGAAGATTTTGGGAAGAATAATTGTACAAAAGGGGAGCACAAATAGTACAAGTGACAACAAGGCACAAGGTTTAACATACTTGAAACTCGGTAACCTAGTACCGTGAATGGTAAATCCTGTATCAGGTTTCTGTAACCCCTTTTTGACCACCGCGTAGTTACCGTCTGGGCAGAATGTCCAAAATTTTGAGACCAACTATGAATCAATTTTGGAAAAAACTCAGCCCCTTTGGTCCAAAATTCTGAGACAAACTATAAATCAATTTTTGCAAAAACTACACCCCTTTGGCGATCCCAAAACAAGAAGAGTTAAAGGTTCTAAATCCTTGGTTTCTTTTCTAGAATTCTTGTTTCATTTTTTTTTATTCCTAACACTAATTCTCAACTAGTAATGTATCTACTAAGTTGATCATTGGTGCTAGAGTCCTTTCTTTCATCTTACTATTTCTTTGTGTGCTTTTCTAGTTTTAGTTTCTTTATTATTTCTTACTTCAACTGTGGCAATTTGAGTTGTCCGTTGATCTTCAAGAATAAGAATCACTCTGGACCTCAGGCAGATAATGAACTCATTACAACATACTAATTCAAACAAGTCTCATTATTGGTTGTTCCAATTAAGAGGATACATCAAAGGTGTATATACTTGAATGCTTGTGAGGTTTTTCTCTAACCACTAACCATTGGTTTGTTTTGTTTTGTTTATTTCTTTAGGTGCTTGTAGCCGTAAGGAAGGATGTCATATCTTCAACATTAACATACTACAAATAAATTTGGGAGAAAATAAGGCATATTTTATCTCCTGACAAATACTCTCTAGGGTACTAATATGAAGAAAATGGCAAAAATAAAAAGTTTAGAAAATTCATAGTAGATATCTATGGCTTTGGAGGCCATACACTTCATGTGGATCTTATTTATGCTAACTGTATTAGTCCCATATTGGTGGAACAATTGGGAATCTCAAGTGTTGAATGAACATACCATATGAATATAATAGGATATGGATCTCAAAGGTGGCAAAGGTTCCTATATCTAAAAGGGACTACAAAAAGGTGATGTGGTGCGTAGTCTACCTTGTGAAAGGTTTTCACATATGGTTGGACTATACTTTATTAGAGAATAAACGATTTGAATATAATGAAAGAATGGGTCAATATCAACTTATAAATGGGGGAAACAGTATGACTTATGCCTTTATAATGTGAGCACGAGTATACTTAGAAGTCAACCAATCTTGACCACAACCAAATCAAGAAGTTCAAAAGATCCAACATTCAACATTGCTTTCAATAAGGAAAGGGGATACCTCAAGTGCTGTAAGGGTGCCATTTGACCCCAAAAATCTCAATGAGATAAATAGAGCTTTTGAAGTATATCTTCTCTTCGATCTTGATAATGAGAGAGAAAAGATTGAGAGGATCTAGGGAGTGCATGGTTGCAACTCAAGAGCGGAAAAAAGGATGTATGAAGTTAAGTGAGAGGGTTGCCACAAAACCATATAACCCTATTATTTTTCATTCTCTTTTTAAAGAATCTTGTATCAGTATAAGGATGGAGAATGAAGGAACACAAGCTTCTAATTAGAAGCTTACATTTGAGGAGTTGATAAATACGATTGTATCTTGGACCAAACAATCAGAATTCATGGGAACATAAGAGTGGAGACCTTAAAACAAGGTAAAGAAGAGTCTTCTTATAAGCTTTAAGGTACAATAGAAAACCTTAACACTTTTAACATTTCAAATGGACAAAGTGTCGATGATAGCTTATTTTCATGTGAGCTTAATGATTCTTTACCATGTGTTGAAATGTACATTTTAAAGAATAGGTACAGTAGCTGATCCTACAGATGATCTCGTTGAACCTTATTGTAAGATTTACTTGTGTACACCTAGTGTAAACACTCATGATTTGAATTATAGCGCATTGCTGTGTAATGATTAACTGAACAAGAGTGACTCTTTAAGCATACCTTTTATTGAAGATCCTATCGTTTGTTTTTCTCATAAAGAACATGCATTTGAAAATGAATTCAAACATGATATTGGACTTTTTGAGAGTGAAATTACATGTTCCAATTCTTCCTTTGTCGTCGACCATTCTCTCTCTAAGCATAATATCTTGTTTGAGTTTGATGAGGACACTCATAGTGATAAACCTTGTGGTATGACCCTTGATAGTGGTGTAACTCTAGGGATATACTATTTATAAAAACCCACTTTGGTGTGAATATTCCACCAAATTGGAACTATCTTCCTTAAAGATAAGAGTACACTTAGGGGAAGGGATCATGTCAAAAGGAAAGGATATGTTTGCCTTCCATTTCCTTCTTCTTCTTTGTGTGTTCCAAACCTTGATAGTATGATTGATGATGTTGATGACACCTTATAAGAGGTTGTTTTGAGCTATACATTTCTTTACTACCTTTTTTCTAATGATGATATTTATGCTTGTGTTAAATATACATCTTATGGGTTTTTGAATGATAGAAGAGATAAATGTGACCATTTCTTGTAAAGTTTCATATTGTTTCCATGTGTTTTTTACCCTAATGAAATGCTTGATAAGATTTGATATCTAGTCCTAGTATTGCATGTGAGAACACCTTGAATGAGAGTGTGACCTTTTTGCCTTTCTATATTGCCTTTCTTCCTATGATGATATTCATGTTGTTGTTGAATGTCCATCTTATTTCTAGAGTCACCAATTATTTTATGACCCTTATCTTGTCCTCTTAATATGATCAAACAAACTTTGTTGGGGTTTGAGATGCCAATTCTTGTCATGATATTTTTTTTGACTAACCCTTGTGCTAACCCTCAATCTTTGAGAAAATTATCGGGTTTTGTTTCCCTATAGTTTTCTAGGTATTTATTCATGGATGAATATTTTACAAGAATGGGAGAATGATATAGATTTGGTAGGTGCTATTACTACTAAGTTTAAGATTGGAGGCCAACTGGAAGAGATGTTGAGCTTGTGGATGAGGAAGAGCCCTTTGGATGACCTTATGACGAGTTTGTGGATGAAGAAGAGCCCTTTTGGAGGGCCTTGTGGATCTTCTTGAGCACCATAGAGACCAAGCATTTTTTTGGAGGATTAATTGGGAGTATATTCAAGACTTTAGGGCTTAATTAGGAGAAATACAAAACTAAAGGGGTCAAATTAACATATCAAGTCACTTTTAGTCCTAATTATAATAAAGAGAACTTATACTTCTACAAATAGGTTATCTTTATTTTTAATATTTAGACTTTGATGATAGTGATAATTCTTCTTAAGTGTGAAAATGATTGTTGGTACAAGCCATAGTTGGTATGAGTTTGCTGAGTGTGATTGCTAGGGTATCATCCCCTTGAGGTCCACTTATTAGGATTGGTACTTGTAGACTTGTGATTAAGGGTATTTATTCAATATAATCATTTTTATTAATTGTTGCATCTAAACTCCCATGCAAGTGTACGCGTTCGTACAAGTAATACAGTAGCTCTTTCGTGCCGGATATCGTACCCATAGGGACTTGTAATTAATTGAATCTCGTTGTCAAGTTATAAAAGGGTTTAAGTC
>JBDJHY010244261.1:0-10782 GCA_039654485.1 Withania somnifera
ACTACATAGAAATCACGTGAAATTATGTTGCGATTATATAGAATAAGTGATTCGGTCATCGCGATCACGATGAGTATAGTACTATTAAGGCTTCATGATCACATTGGTTAGGGCATGTGATTATGCTAAAGGAGATAATAGGAACACATCGTGATCATAGAAGAAGGCATTGTAATCGTGATAAGAAAAAGGACAACACTTGGGGATCATGAATTAGGGACGCGATCACATAGAAGGAAAACTAAAAGTATTGTGATAGCATAGAAAAGTTATACTATCATGATGAACACTTTACCTGCACTAGATACAGGTTTTGACAACAAACAACTAAGTGCAGTAATACTAGAAATCATCACTCGACATGCATTAGGAGTCCAATTTTATGCAAAAAACTATGCATGCACATCCCAAATGACATTTTAGACTCAAAGGTGCAGTCAAGATTCGGATACAAGAATGTTTTGGAAAAATGTTGACCAAGTCAACCTTTAGGACTAAAATTCTCACAACTTCATTCAACACTACCAAAATATAATGACAACTCTGGTAAGCTAACCAACATACTCACTAGTCTAAAATCACCATTTTGGAGCTTATGGAAGCGTTAAAATTTCATTCCGATACTCCAAACACATAAATACCACACAAGATCCAAATTAGGCCTTAAATGAAATAAAAAACTATAATTTAGAACAAACTCAAAATGAACACCCTGAAACACGAACTTAAGGTCCATCTAGACTTTATCTAGCATTCTGGAGCTAACGAAACTATTATAACTTGATTTAAAATTTTCTTGGAGGAAAGATGACTAAAGTCAATGAGAACTTAGTTTTAGGTGCTAAAATAGGTAAAGTGAGATAAATCTCAACCAAACCGCTAGGGTAACGAGAATATCGGTTCCAACAAGTCATAAATAACTTGGTGCAGCTATTAGAAAACTCTAGAATATAAAATGTCACATAATTCTCATAAATGATCATATAGGGTCATTACAGAATATTTGTCCCTATTTTGTTGGCCTAATCACATTGTGAAGAGAGTAGGTCATGTGGCCTATGAGTTCAACTTACCGAAGGAGTTTGGAATACTCTATCTGGTGCTCGATGTGTGTTTTATAAGCAAATAATTAAGCGATCCCTCATTGGTTTTTCCTGTTGAAATCATATCTATCAAGGATAGTCTCACCTATGAGGGGTACCAATTCATATTCTAGACCGGAAGGCCCGCAAGCTAGAGAATAAGAAATCTCTAGAGTTAAGATTTTGTACAGAAATCAAGATGTTGAGGATTCTAATGGGAGGAAGAGGATGATATAATGAAAAAAAATACCTACATCTTTTTCTTTCTAACTCAAAATAAGCATAAGTTAACAAATTTCGAAACTCTATCTTTTCCTTTAGTATCATGCTTTGAGTTAGTTTTCAGTACTCTTGGTCTATGTTTACATATAAAGTCAAGTCAAACCATGTTTAGGTTCAGATAATAACTCAATACCATTCTTAGTTTTAGCTTAGTTCTCATGTTTTATGAAAATCCCTTCATAGTCTAACTATTCCAGCTTTAAGCATAACTCTAATCTTCATTCGAGGATGAATAATCTCAAGGAGGAGCTATAGTAACACATTGAAAACCACCCTAAAATATTTCTAAGTCTAAATAAAAGATTTTGGGAAAAATTCATATAAATATAGAGTTTTTCAGTTCCTAGAGATGAGGCCACAGCTCGTCAACTAGTCCCATACACCATGGAACCCTCTGTCGTTCCTTTCTAGTAAGGGGTGTCCCAGTTTTCAACATCCACGGACCATTTGATAGTTCATTGTACTTAATCGTGGATCATAAAATGTCCCATGGAACCCATACAGTAATTAGCAAGAAGGGTCCAAGATGGACAGAGCGGTAAACAGTCTGTGGAACGATTTGACAGACCGTCAACCCCACCCATGAGCCTACTAGTCAAGTTTTTAACACATTTTCCCAGGGTTATTATAGACCTTTAACACTATTTAATAACCAACCTATGACGTTTTAATCCTATTTACCCTTAATATAAATGCCCAAACCCTTAGCTAATTTATTGTTTTACACTTAACTGTTATCAAACAAGAGAAAGAAAAGAAAACCCTCTCAAGAACAAGTGTAGAAGTTCAAGCATACAGTTCCAAGATATCATCATTACACAAGAATTTCTCCAAGGGACTTTTTCCCAACCAGGTACGGGGTTATTCAAAGAGATTTCCTTTCACTCTTATGTCAAAAAATCTTGATTTTTGTAAAAATTCGTGATTTTTTCAATCTAGGATTCAAAATCCAAAGTTTATCAATTTCAATTATATTGATTCCATGCTTTCAATTATACAAGAATTATATATTTTCCAACTATTAGCATGATTCCCATATGGTTTGCATTATTTGCACATAACTAGCATGTTCCATTGTCTTTTCAAGACTTCAGATGGATTTTATGCTTTTATTCCAAGAAGATCCTTAGAACTAAGTTGAAATCTTTATGATTTTTATGCTATACTTATCACATAAATTAGAAAAGTCAATCAGGATATGACAGACAAGAATTAAGGAGCTCTAGATCAATTATGATTTAAGTTTCAGCCAACTAGATATGTTCTTTTTTAAAGCCTTTTTAAGAATATAGTACATGCATTTTTGGGACGATTATTTAGCACCGAGAGGATTGAATCATTCCATCAGTGAGGATGTAGTCAGTTCAAAACTGTGTTACCAGTGAAAGTTCAATATGATTATACTAGTTAATGATCTTTAGCTTAGACTTACAAGTTTAGTCCTAGTTATGGCAGGCCTAAGGAGGCCTCTTTGCTAGTGTGAGGTCAGAACACTTGAACTTTCTTAGTATTGGTTTATGACACTAGACTCTAACAATCTCATGACATAGTTTTTGTAGGTTGTAATAAACTCCCAACCTCATGAGTAAGATTTAAAAATAAACAAATTCTTTGACCAAAACAAATATGTTTTGCACTTATGATTTAAACTGTGAAATATGAATTGTACTTTTTATCCTATTTTAGAATTTAGGTCCTTTCATAGATTGTCGTTCCAGATTTATGTTATTTATCATGTTTTACCCCTACACTCTCATACTAGTATATTTAATATACTAAACTATTTTAGCTGTATCCTTTTATGGCATGCAGATACAGGGTTTCCCACCCAGCCTAGTGGTCGGTATTGAAGATTTTTCTAAGCATCTTGGTGAATCCTCATATGCCTCATAGTTCCTATGGGATGGAGATTATGGGGCCGGTCCATGGATTTTAGTTCCTTTATTATCCGTATTTCGCTCAAAGGGTCGAAGGGAGATAGTGTATAAGGGACCATAGTTGTTCATTATTTCCTTTTACGCTTATTAGTATGTTTATTAAGGACTGACAGATAGTTTTTCCTAGTAGTGCGCATTAGAGGTTTCAGTCATAGAGTTAGTTGTTAGTAGTTTTCTCATGTCATGCCCAATTTATGTCTCACTTATAAGATTTATGTAAATTTTATTTGTTAGTTAAATTTACTACTTTTCATGCTCTACTAGATTGCTTCCATTATTTTTAAGTACGTGAAAAGGTATACATGTCAAGGGATTTCTTGGGGCTCACTTGTGGGTCCTAGCACCTTGTAGCATACAGGGAGTAGCCTTCGGGAATTATAGCCCCCCACGAACCCTACCTTCCTAGGTCCTTATGCGAAGCCTAGGAGAGGGATATACAGTAGAGGAGAGCTATATGGATAAGGTCTTATGTGGGTCCTGACTTGTGATCCATAGTATTGTATGAGGAGCATATGGGGTTAATATTATGGCACATTTAATTTCCACCACCTCTTTGCATATAATACTTCAGTGTTACTGTACCCTTCAGGATTATGGGGAAAGTCCAATTGGATTCTTGGTTGATTGGATATACCTAACCATTTTATGGGGGTCAACTAGATTTTGGTTGTTTTCTTTTCTAAGTGTACCATTGACCTTATGAGGGGCTTATTTGGGTTTTACTTATTGTATTACCTTATTATATGTACCTCACTAGTGAAAAACTTCTAGTGTATCCTCGTTGGTACCATCTACTAATGTTCAGTACTGCCTTTACATGCACATGCTTATTTATATTATACATAAAAAAATATAGTAATTCAAACCATATGAAAAAAGAGTAATTTAGATCAATCCACTATCTAACTCAAAATTGCCCTTACTGGAGCTATAGGTATGTATTATATTGCCCTTGGTGTTATCTTTATCATTGATTTTATCCAAAGTGTGCAATTTTGGAATGGCTTTACTTATACTAGCCTTGTATCTTAGTCACTTTAGCTAGTTGATATTGTTTCTTTAGCCCTATCGACTGGATTTACATTAGTTGTATGGTCTAGGTGTACTTTTACTATTGTCATTGTTCAACCTGTGGCATAGATACGTGGCGTATCTTATCATTTGTTCTTCTGGTTAGCTTGTACTTTCATTAGACTCTTTCACATGTAGTCGTCCAGTTAGTTAGTTATTTTCCTTACTTACCCTTTGTTTCTTAGCCTCTACCCTTATTTTTGTTGCTTTATTGCTATCTTTCCTGCTAGTATAGATTTCATTGTTATATTATTTTTATGTTATGAATGCTTCATTGGACTATGATAGTTATCGGGTATTCATTGTTATTGGTACTTATAATACACTTTTGAATCTTTTATATGATGTAGGATTTAGTGCGGGTTATCTTTAAGGACGTTCTTCGTGCCGCCGTGTGATTTAGATTCTTCAAAAGATACGGTGAGTTCATCACATTCAGGCATCCCTTTTCCACCAGTCATAGCTCCGTCAACACTTGTAGTTGGAGATGACTTATATCTTGTATTATTTTAGAGTGGTTGTCAAATGTCATGTATAGATGATTTTCATACTACTGATACCAGGTCTTAGGTATGCTTGTTGTTGTTTGTTCTTTTTCTTGTCCTCTTCTCTTCTCCTTTAGCTTCTCTATTGCTGGGTTTGAGATACAACTTGTTGCTTGACACTCCGGGTTGGGGGATATAGGATTGTAAACAAGTGCGGTTTGGTAGACGCCATCATGATCTAAATTTGGGATTGTGATAGTGTCTTTCCATTCAAAATACTTATAACAAACAGTGATAGAGCTAGATATTTTTTGAAAGCTCTGCAAAATTCAAAAAAGTAACTAATAAAATGATTTCAATTAGTGGTTCACATCCATTTTGCTCAATTTAGAGATTTTTAAATGAATGGTAAAAATAAGTTATTTTTAATCAAATATAAACTATCTAATTTTTTTTCTCTGGGTTATCTTAATCTATAAAAATACGCAATAAACTATATAAACTGAAATATGTTTTTATGATTGATGGATCGAGATTTTCACTGAACATGTATCACACATTCAAGAAAAAACAATACTATTTTATTAATTTGACTAAAATTTAGTTATTTTTGATGTTTGATTTTGCTATTTTATAATTTTAATGGATTTTAAATTTCTTATGTTTTGATAGAGAATGTGTAAAAATCCTAATTAAAAGTTTTAGATCTTAATTATTTTTCCTAATTCACCACTAAAATTGTGAAAGAAATTAATTTGTTATGAAATATGTTTGACAAAACCTTCTAATGACCTAATTAGGAGGAAATGAAAAATACGATGATATATGTGTAATTTCACAAAATCCTTTCTCCTAAATTATTTATAGGAATCAGTATGAAATATTATTTATATTTAGTAAACATAAAAATTCAAATTAAAGTTTCGATTTTGAATTATTAATAAGTATTCATTTTTTCTTAACTTATGTGACACATTTTTTTAATTGTCCCCCAAAAATGTTATTTATAACTATAATGCACGGAGTCCACACCCTGGATGAGAAAAGGCCTCTAAAACTACCAGGTGGCCTGGAAGTATCCTTGGACTTAGCATCCATCTACTCACATACACACTCAGTAGAAGCAAGTTATAATAAAAGAAGTAATAGATATCTCACATGGATCAAAATATAAATAATAAATAAAAGCTAAAACTAAATGGAATACTACAACTTCGTCTGTCTAAAAGCCACTAAATGCTGAATAGATAAGTTGTTAGGACAAGTCCCTGACTAGCTTAAAATGATACTAAAATTTTAAAATAGTTTCTAAGTCTAGAAAGATCTAACTTGAAATAAAGTTATAAGCTGAATTAAAGGATTTGGTCAAAGATTCATGAGGACTCATCAATCTATTATGAACTAAAGCTATAAATCTGATCAACAGTGATGCGAAGATGGCTAGTCGTATCTACATTGTATAAATATGTAGACATAAAATATGCATCAGTACTTTAAATGTACTATTGCACAGGAATAAAAATGAATAGTATATATACTCGTGATGAACAAAGGCATGAAAATAATTATGCATTGCGTGAACAAGTCTGAGTCCGAACTACTACAACAGAAATACACAATAATATGCAAGACTGATAGTTCATAATAAAACTTTAACTACAAAGAGTATAAATAAAACTCAAGTAAAGCATTTCAAAGCTCCTTAATTTTAACAAGATATTTAGACACTTGGTTAAAAACTCTTTCAAACACTGATGTTGAACGACTATGGGGGTCTCTATAACCGATATAAATTGAATGAAAAACCATGGAATCCAACATATTGTCCCCTTGATGGAGGGTCTCCCTATACATTTCTAGGGCATAAGGTGCTCTTATGTTTCTTAGTAGATCCACTAAGTTCTTAACTATGTGATGAATCAAATAATCCTCTTTGGGCCATAACATACATCCTACATTTGGAAATGAAGGTTATAGGATAGAGTTGATGTACCTGAATCCTCTCAGTGTTCATACTACTTTCTGAACTGAAACTACTAAATTCTAATCATCTTGAACAACAGAAAACATTTCAGATTACCAACCGACCAAGTAAAACTGTGCACTAGCCTCTTTGGGTAAAAAGGATTGTATATAGGCACCACAATCATTCTTTCAAAAACCTATAATTCAGGTAGCTACAATGTGTTTAAAATCTCACTAACTATGAACTAGGCATAGTATTGGTGAAGCTAAAAATAATTATTTATTTTATGGAAAGTTACTAAACTGTCTTTGAATTTATAAACTAAGTAATATTCATGAAAATTCGATGCTTACTGCAAAACAAATTCTGAACCTTAGAACTAATAATTTATGGATGTTGAATTTGAACCATGAATTTACTACTAACGATATGAAACTCCTTAATAATCATGTAATTATCAATAATAGTATAACTTATCAGGAATTATGTCATGAGATGTAAATTCACTATCCACAAGACAATTGGAATTTTCCTAATGTCTATGTTCTCAATGTGAAACTGAAAGCTAAAGAGAGTATGTGGACAAAAGGGTGGAAGTCAACTCTTGTTGAAGTCCACGCGTACATGACCTAGATTTTTATGGATGAACTTTGATGGAAGTTTACTGCTTTGGGACCCTTGCTTAAGAACCCTAACTCTTGTTCTTTGAGAAAATTCTTTAAACTTTCTAAAGTATGAATGTAAGTAATGAAGTAAAAGTCAAGGTTTCGTTACTTATAGATCCTTAAAATAATGCCAAAATGACATGGTATTGATACCATAGGTTGGGAAAAGTATTCAAAATAATCTTGAGAAAATGGTTCTAAAACTGAACTGGGTGGTTTTAGGATGAGTTTGAATGACTATCAATTGATATGTGAAATATGGTCTTGGTTTTTTCGCTACAAAAATGTTTCCAAGTTGAATTTGATATCCCGTGGAACAAGTTTATGGGTCGTAGTCCTATTTGTGAAGACTTCCTTAATTCACTAGCATACTAGAACAAAATGATGGAGGAAATAATACTCTATCATTGCTCTACGACCTATAATTAACATGATGAAAATAAGGACTTTCAACTGGGCTACTAGAAAAACTTCACCTCAAGTTCCATGGACCTTCATAATTATTGATGGTCTGTTGTCACAATCAAAAATCGGTTCATGATGGCACCTATAATCCCACTTGTAGGACAACCTATGTCATGGCCCAGAGCGTAAATCAATGAATTGTATCTAACTACAAAACTAATAACGAGGTAACCATATATACAAAAGTCATACATGCATATACAACCTACCCAAAACTTGGTATCAGTTTAAAAAGGATCATATACATACAGAGTACCCAAAAGATATATAATGTATACAACCCAAAACAAAGAATAAACTTAATACAAGGTCTTCCATGAAAAAAAAAGGCAGAGTTGCAACAAGTGGAGAAGATGATCATCTCAGATGCCAGGACCTTATCATAATCCTCGAGGCATAAGGTATGTACTCAACACAATCATGTCTTTTTCAATGACCCATACCAGTTTATTCACTATGAAAAGGATGTTGAAGTGCAACATGAGTACTAAATATAGGTATTCGATATGCATCGTAGGTTGACTAGCCTCAACAGAAGCATAAGTAAAGTAAAGAGCTATAATAAGCAAGAAAACATGTCAAAAATTTAAATAAGTCTAGAAAGTTTTGAGAAACACGGTAACCACTAAGAAGCAAGAAAAAGAAGACTAATATAAAAATATCAATGATCATAACCACTAAAGCAAGTAGGTCTATGTACCAAAACCTCTCAAATAATGTTTATCCAATGGGAGCAACACCGAGTAGAAAAAACACTTGGATCTCCAGCATAAAATTAAGAAACAAAAGTAGGTAAAAGCAATAACATAGAGCAACATAATGGTAAGAACACCAATACGTACATATACTAGGGAAACAACTATTAGAGAAGAATAGAGATAAGTAAAAGAACAAATAGATCCTAAATAAACCCCTATATGTCCACTGCGTACAATCAATAAAAGAAACATACAAAACCTACCAAACTCTTTATTCGACTGTTAGGCACAACCAAGACATCCAAGAACCCAATGTCACTTCCCTCAAAGCCCTAAGGTACAAGCAAGTGAGATGAGGAGGAATGTTAGGGGGTAGAGAAAGGTTTGACACAATATGCACAGTTAGTATGGTGTGTCGTTGCCCATTACAAGAAGTCAGATACTACCCTTATACCCTACCTCAATATCAATGGTCAACCCTGCCTCGATATTAGCATTGAGATCCCCATACCTAAGGTAATCACAACATAACAAGGCACCCAAGGTGACCTTGTCACAACAAAAACGGTGTGCAAATATACATATAAGTAAAAAACCCATAGTCTGGTCATATTTATGAAAATAACACAATACTACCATGTGGTCGTGGAATCATGTTTATAGGAAAACTCTTTTAGTTTAATTCTTGTCAAAAAGCCCCATTTTAGGTCTCTTACTCTTCCTAAATCTCAACTATGGGTCCCACCCATCAAAAAAATTGCCTCAAATAAAACAAATGGAAACCATACTTATCATTACAAATGATTAGTCATTATTAAGGAGGAGAAAGCACCTCTTAGGATTTTATCCCTTAGCTAAACCACATTTCCCCTTGTGAACACATATGTGACTCTGTGTCACCACTCAAGGACCCTCTAATCACTTTATATATATTCGGGTATTGCATAGGTTCGTTATAAAATAAATACCACTACTTATATATATTGTAAGTAATAAAAAATATTTTAAATAAATCCTACCCCTTGTAATAATAAAATTTCAATATAACTAGACCCATTATCTCCATTAAAATACCAATAACTTTACAACTTCTTATAATTGATTGAATATGGAACACATTATTTTAAAAGAATATGTCATAACTATTTATAATGTTTTAGGAAGAGAACAAAATATATCCATTTATATATGTACATAAATATTTTTATTAAGGAAATACATGTAATTAATATAAATTTTTTTTGTTATCCCTCTTAATGGACTAATACACAATTTGAAAGATCGAGACCCAAACCAAAGGTCTCTCTAGACAATGTCCATGTTCTAAAACTATCCAAATTGTTAGAATTTGATTTCGAGTACATCTTTAAGGGGGCTACTTTCAAACTTCCCAATATTAAAATAAAAAGTTCTTATCTAATATGTCTTTAAGGGGGCTACTTTCAAACATCCCAATTCTAAAGTGAAAAGTTCAAAAATAGGAGACCTGAGATAATTGCAACATAACTGCCAGGGAACAAAACTACTAATCCTAGAAAATAATAAATGACTTAGGGCAGCTTCCAGAAAGTTCTAAACATCAATAATGCATAAAAACAAGGAAATGACCTCAAGGTTATTACATCCACCATTAAAAAGGACTTTGTCCCTCAAAAGTCAAGGAGGAAGAAAGTACCTAAAGACTTTAATAGGTGTGAATATTGGGCTTCCATTTCTCTCTTTTTCTTCCAGGTGGCCTCCTCAATAGGAAGACAAGCCCAACGAACCTTCAAAACTAGAATCTTTATGGACTTGATTCATCTCACATCTCTACCGATAATATCCCCAGGCCCCTCAACCTAAGTAAAATAGTCATCCAACTTCACGAACTCTCGACAAAGCATATGAAATGGGTCAAGAATATACGGTCGATTATTAAAACGTGTAATACAAGCTAAACAACGGCTAACTCTAAAGGAAAAGCCAACGGATAAGAAGTAGCAGCAATTCTCTCTATATTCTCATCAAGCCCAATGAACTTGGGCTAAGAGTTCCCCTCCAACTAAATCTTATAATGCCCTTCATGGGTGACACAAGTAAGAAAACCATATCTCCAATACCAAACTTTAAGGGTCGAAGTCTATGATATGCG
>JBDJHY010244281.1:0-20360 GCA_039654485.1 Withania somnifera
ATTTTAACGGCATTTCGTAGAAGTAGAGAGGGAAGAAAACTAATTATTTCACAAAACAATGATGAATTTACAATATCACACTGAAAGTACGAAGAAAATACCCTCAAACGTGAGTACAACATATGTAACTAAACAATTAAAACCCTACACAAAGTATTTATAGACATAGTTGTCCAATCCAAAATCAAATAGGAAAAGTAAACTCAGTTGAGGTAATATGGATAATGGTACGAGTCGTATGGATATGGTAGATCCTTAACTAGCTCTCTTACCCTTGAAATGTTTCACTTGAAGTTCTTATAGAGTAGGTTGTGGGTCATTCATATAGTTTGTATAAGCTCTCATGCAATTTAAATATTTTCCTTGACTCTACCCTGTCCAAATCAGTCCCCACGGTCACTATTACGAGTCATACTACACCACCACGGATAGTGTAGACCTTCAAGTGAACCTTGGGAAATATTTTCATATTAAAAATCTTTCCAGTCAGTATGGGATATCTCATACGAGCATATGAATAGGTGATGGCTTTAACAGACATCCTATACAAGGCTCCATATGGTTAACCTTTGAATTTTATACTTTATATACAAAGAATTTTAGACTCTGTACTTTTCTCATATATATCCATATCGTCCGTACTACACGTAGAGGTTCCTACAACCCTTAAATTTGATTTTGGTTTTTTTTTGTAGTAAAACATGCCTGTCATCATTGTACTTTTAATACGATCCTCCCCACCTCCCATGCTAGTGAGACATGACTTGTCTGGGTGGTCGTATGACCAATACATTGGGTATTAGTTCTAGATTTACCCTATATTCACACCAGGGATCGAATTCCCTACAAACACTAATTAAACACATCATTTTTAGAAAATTATGGTTATGAACAACCAGGTCGTATTCATTGGAAACACTGCCAAATTTTTATGACTCCAAAGATACACAACTTTTTAGAAGCATAAAGTGTACTTTTTAAAATATAGAATCCAGTTGAGGATTGGGGTTGATGCCATAGCATATACTTCTAAATATGTCTACTAGCACTTTACTTAGTTGTAGTATGTATTGTCGAAATAAAAGAGTACAAGTAAATTTTGGAGGTTTGTTTGTTTAAATGTATTGTGTAATAATAGTAAATTTTCAAGTTCGTTGAGTAGTGATTAATATTATGACAACAGTAACACTGTGTTCCCCATGATATCTTAATCTTAGAGATGTTCGATACTTGGGTTTATACCGGTGTTATCCATGAAAAAATAACAAGTTTACTTCACCTAAGCTCTGCTAGGCCTTATTATATGATGTAAAATTATCACCTCCTTCTTAAATTGATACTAACCCTTGTTCTTTGTCTCAAATGAAACTATCCTCTCAGGGGCTCAATTTATTTAGATGGAATCTCCAAACCTCTATTGTTGTTATCTTTTTCTATTTTCTACTCTTATCTCGAGCAAGAAAAGTATATATGTGAGTTACTATGCGTGCACTAATAAGAAATTAATCAAAATAAAGAAAAAAAAATATAAATAGTGACACCATTAAAGAAAAACCTGTTACACCTTACCTTACTTTGTTAAGCTGTCTTGGTACCCACAACCCTATTTGGGGTCATTTAGCCACTCATTTTAATGCTATTATTTTGAATATTTTATGTATAGATAACAACAATAGAATTTGCGATATTTTAATGGCATTTTGTAGAAATAGAGATGGAAGAAAACTAATTATTTCACAAAACAATAATGAATTTATAATATCACACTGAAAGTACGACGAAAATACCCTCAAACGTGAGTACAACATATGTAACTAAACAATTAAAACCCTACACAAAGTATTTATAGACGTAGGAATCCAATCCCAAATCATAGCAAAAGTAAACTCAGTTGGGGTCATATGGATAAGGGTACGAGTCGTATGGATATTGCAGAGCCTTGACTAGCTTTCTTGCCCTTGAAAAGTTTCACTTCAAGTTCTTATAGAGTCGGTTGTGTGTCATTCATATTGTTTGTATAAGCTCTCATGCAATCTAAATATTTCCCTTGACTCTACCCAGTCCCAATCAGTCCCCACAGTCACTATTACGAGTAGTACTACACCACCACAGATAGTGTAGTCCTTTAAGTGAACCTTCGGAAATTTTTTCATATTAAAAATCTTTCTAGTCAGTGTGGGATATCTCATATGTGCATATGAATAGATGATGGCTTTAACATACGTCCTATGCAAGGCTCCATATATTTAGCATTTTAATTTGGACTTTATCTACAAAAAATTCTAGACTCGGTACTTTTCATATAGACATCCATATAGTCCGTGCTACACGTAGAGGTTCCTACAACCCTTAAATTTGATTTTGTTTTTTTTGGAGTAAAACTTGCCTGTCATCATTGTAATTTTAATACAAGGCTCCCCAATGCCCATGCTAGTGAGACATGGATTATATGGGTGGTGGTAAGACCAATACATGGGGTATTAGTTCTAGATTTTCCCTGTATTCTCATTAGGGATCGAATTCCCTTCAATCACTTAATAAACATATTTTTTTAAAAAAAATTATTCTTAAGAATAACCAAGTCGTATTCATTGGAAATGGTGCAAAATTTTTATGACTCCAACGCTACACCACTTTTTAGAAGCATAGAGTGTACTTTGTAAAATATAGAATCAATTTTAGGATTGGGGTTGATACCATAGAATATGCTTTGAAATACATCTACTAGCACCTTACTTTGTTGTATTATGTATTGTCGAAATAAAAGAATACAAGTAAATTTTTGAGGTTTGCTTGTTTAAATGTATTGTTTAATAATAGTAAATTATCAAGTTCGTTGAGTAGTGATCAATATTATGACAACAATATGACTGTGTTCCCCATGATATCTTAACTTTAGAGATGTTCGCTACTTGGGTTATTTCCCGGTGGTATCCACAAAAAAATAACAAGTTTACTTCACCTAAACTCTACTAGGCCCTATTATATTGCGTAAACTTATCACCTCCCGGTTTTAAAGTTATAGTAACCCTTGTTCTTTCTCTAAAATTTAACTATCCTCTTAGAACTCAATTTATTTAGATGGAATCTCCAAACCTCTATTATTGTTATCTTTTACTCTTGTCTACTTATATCTCGAGCAAGAAAAGTATATATGTGAGTTCCTATGCATGCACTTATAAGAAATTAATCAAAATGAAGAAAACAACAATATAAATACTAACACCATTAAAGAAAAACCTATTACACCTTACCTTACTTTGTTGCTCTATCATGGTTCCCACAACCCTCTTTGGGGTGATTTAGCCACTTATTTTAGTGCTATTATTTTGAATATTTGATGAATAGATCTCAATGACAGTATTTACGATATTTGAATGGCATTTTGTAGAAATAGAGATGGAAGAAAACTAATTATTTCACAAAACAATGATGAAATTATTACACAACACTAGCAGTATGAAGAAAATACCCTTAAACTTGCATAAAAAGTGTGTAACTAAAAAATTAAAACCGTACACAAAGTATTTATAGACATAGGAATCCAATCCCAAATCAAATAAGAAAAGTAAAGTCAGTTGGGGTCATATGGATAAGGGTACGAGTCGTATGGATATGGCAGAGCCTCAACTAGCTCTCTTGCCCTTGAAAAGTTTCACTTCAAGTTCTTATAGAGTCTGTTGTGTGTCATTCATATGGTTGTATAATCTCTCATGAAATTTAAATATTTCCCAACACTCTACCCTATCCCACTCAGTCCCTACGATCACTATTAAGAGTCGTACTACACCACCACGGATAGTGTAGTCCTTCAAGTGAACCTTAGGAGATATTTTCATATTAAAAATCTTTCCAGTCAGTGTGGGTTATCTCGTACGAGCGTATGAATAGATGATGGATTTAACAGACGTCATATGCAAGGCTCCATATATTTAGCCTTTGAATTTTGTACTTTATCCACAAAAAATATTAGACTCTGTACTTTTCATATAGACATCCATATAGTCTGTGCTACACGTAGAGGTTCCTGCAACCTTTAAATTTGATTTTGTTTTTCTTGCAGTAAAAGTTGCTTGTCATCATTTTACTTATAATATGATCCTCCCCACCACCCATGCTAGTGGGACATGGTTTATATTGGTGGTCGTATGACCAATATATGGGGAATTAGTTCTAGATTTTCCCTATATTCATATCAGGGATCGAATTCCCTACAAACACTCAATAAACACATCATTTTTCAAAAATTATTCTTATGAACAACCATAAATCCTTTATTTTTGGCGTTGATAGTGCCATAAACTCCCAACACATCAAAACTTGTTCCGTAGTTCATACTCTCAATTGTGGTTAGGTTGGGTTTCTATAAATAATCAGGCTACGGTCCACAACTGGTCATATTGCAACTCATGAAACCTATAGATCTTAGTTGTGGGTTTTGTCGATGGTTCTACTAGCCTAGGTCATAGTCAGTACTCGTGAACCCTTTTATAGAAAACTTGAAGTTAATTTTTCTTATAAAAGTCATCTCTTAAGCATGATAAAGGACAAGATGTTATAATAACTCCACCTTTGGATTGTTTGTACTCAAATAAAGACTGAAATTTACCTAAAAGGAGATAAGCTATTAGAATTGAATAACTGCGTGCTTAATTGAATAATTATTATGACATATATGAAGATAAGTGTAAAGGTATAACTTAACATACAAAGAACGAATGAATAATAACAATTGCAAGCGATTGAAAAAGCCATAGAAATTGGAAAGAATTACCAGAGAAGAAGGATAACTAGCTCATCTAGTCTTAGTTCTAGGAGGGAATATATGAGGGTACGTAGCCATCATTTTTCTTATTCTTCCCAAGTTTCTCCCTTAGTGGACTGATTTCTCCATAGCGCTTTTATTGATACAATCTTCTCATTTCTAAGCATATGAACCTATATATAAATAATCTCAATTAGAGCCTGATAATATGAACTACTATCGTAAAACCAACACTATTATTAAGTAACTACAAGTGAAGGATCACCAATGCACTTCTTCAATAAGGATACATGAAACATTGTATGCACTACTGCTAACTATACAAGAAAATGTAACTTACAAGACACTTTACCTATTCACCTAAAAATATGTTAAGGACCAATATATTAGGGACTAAGATACCCCTTAATACCATACCTCATTACCTATTTCATGAGATATAATTTCAAATATACCCAATCATCACAACTAAAGGTCTTTTCTTCTTATGTTTCGATGAGACTTCTGATGAATCTGAGGAGTTTCAACCCTATATAAATCAGTTGAACCTTATCCATATCCTCATGAACTAAATTTTCCATATCAAAGAAACTAAACAAAATTCAAATCATCCAAATAAGATACCTACATCTCCTCCAATAAAGTGCTCTATATAGAGCCATCAAAATGGTAGAGTGAAAACTATTATTATAAGCAAACTCGATAAGAGAAAAGTGATCATCCTTATTATCTTTGAGATTAATGAAAAATATCTTAGCATATTATCCATACTTTGAATAGCACGTTTTTTAGACTAAATGTTTTATAATGAAAAGTTGAATGGCATGCTTTTTTCAGACCATATGTTATTAGACCATGTGTTTTCTAATAAGACTTCCATAATTGAGTACCTCTGTCTAAAAGGATAGAAAAGGGAACTAAATAAAATATGACCAACTCACGAATGTAGAGTTTAGAGTAATAATCAACTAAGTGTATAGTATTTACTAGAAATAATAGATAACTTAATCATGCTATATACGACCACCCAAATAAAGTCATGTTGGTGGCAGTATGCAGTAAACCTATTGGAGAAGTATCTATTAATCACTTTCCAATTCTATGTATAAGATGGAAATTCTAATCTAGGTCTCTAGGTCGCTAATTCCCTACCATAACTTGACTGAAATTTGCTCATTTAGATATGAATTTGTAATGTCCCTCTTGTGTCTCTAATAAACATCTCTCAAATCTTGATACATCTTAGTGGAACTTGAATAACTACAATATTTGGAGCTTTGTGCCTCTACTAGAATCATATCTCTAAATACATCCACATCTGGATACAAAGCCTACCCTGGTAGAGAAGTGGGACATTTCTCCCTTGGGAGGAGATCTCCATTTTAACTTATGGACAACACCATTCAACTTGTGTAATACTGGACCACTAAGTTGCTTCTCATTTAACTCAATCACTAATGAAGACTCTAAACTTGTATGAACCATTATTGCACCAACCCTTTAATTTGTATGAAAAATAAAAAAGAATGTAATTCTCTACAAATCCCTAGCCAAATCCCTCTTCCCTTTCTCCACACAGGTTACACTACCAATAGAAAATCTACTAAGATCATTAGTTTTAATAGTTTCATTGAGTGATGGTAAAGAACTTTCATGTAATATTCCTACAAAAGATCTAGCCACCTTTTATATGTAACATGACTTTCCTTATATTTATTTGTGGTTGTTCACCTTTCAAAGCCCGTGCGGGGGCCTGTTATGAGCTATAGGTTGTGTTTAATGTTTTTGTTCTTGTCGGAGTGATCGTGTCACCGTATTTATAATACAAATACTTGTTAAATACTCAATCAAGTTGTGTGCTTCGCTGGTGGCTTCTGATCTTTCTAGACTTCAAGTGTATTTTTTCCTTATATTGACACTCACCATGCATACATCATGGAATTCAGTAGTTGAGCATGGGTGTGTCCCAGGACTGTGTTAGCTTTATATGTAAAAAATAACTAATTAAAACTTGAATTTTTCACGGTTTAATGACAAATGGAACGGAGATTTCATTTTTCCTATACCTATGCGACGACCTCCTAGTGGTATGCTGTTGTTTCGAATAAAAAGGAACAAAAGAGTTTACCACTCTCATGATGAGCTTTATATAATTATTGATATTGATACTTTTTTGGAGGAGTCCCCTGTATTGGCACTTGTAGGGTGGAGTGCCTTAGTTTTGGATGTGTTCTTTTCCTGGTCTTGCCGAGTGTGACCACAAACTGTTGTTGAGGTGGCACAGATCATTTGGTTGTTATTTAGGTGGGGCTACCTCAAGAGTGTGGACCCTTTTTTGTATGTATTAAGGTGGCAAAACCTTTAGAGTATGGACTTTTTTGATGGAACAACTCATAATTACTTTCTAGCACCCCTATGTATTTATTCTTATGTGTTTGTTCTTGCCATGCTTAAGGGGGAGTCATGAAGAGTTTGTTTATTTTTGATGCATCCACTAGTGGGATGGGGAACCTTTAGATTTTTACTATTTACTGCTTTTCTTTCTAACTATATTCCTGCTTGCCCTTATTCTTACCCATTCAATTTATTGGTTGACTTGAGCTGGATACCAAGTAAGCTTCTGTGGTGTTCTGCCCTGTGTTAGTTATTGTTAGTTGATTTCCATATTGTTATTCAATATATTCCTATATTTTTTTTAATTTATTTTCTGATGAGCTAATTTACTTACTCGTTGTTCTTTCTTGTATTTGATTTTAAACCTACCAGCAAGTATGCCAATTGGGTATCTTGTGTGTTGGTACTCATGCTACACTACTGTATCGTTTCCATGGTGCCACTACTAGCGCGGGCGTACATAAGAGACAAGATTGTGCTGGTTAGAGTAGTAGGTGATTTTGAAGATCAAGGTAAAGATCCAGCATTCGTCCTAAGTCTGTTCTCTAGACGTGTTGGTTTTTTTGCCTTATCTTGTTCGGGGCAGACAGGACTTGTATTTACCTCCTATTGGAGCACTTGAATAGATATTATCTTTTTGATACTTTGATGTAAGTAACTCTATTTTTTCACAGGAAAAAGTCTTGGGAGCTATTTTATATTTCTCTTGTTGTGTATATTTCTTCCGTTATATCTTTTATAACTATATTTACTGCTAGTTATCTATTATCTACCCATTGCTTGCTGCTCGGGTTAAAGGATTAGGGTTTTTCTATTGGAGGACAGTAGTCTCCATCATCATTCGGGTTTTGGGTAGTGACAGAGGACTTTACTTTTTTCTTATATTCCTACTTGCCCTTATTCTTACCTATTCTATTTATCAATTGGATTGAGCTGGATACTAGGTACGCTTCCCTAAGTTGTTGCATTGTGTTAGTTATTCATAGTTGATTCCTGTATTATTTTTCCTTATATTTCTGTATTGGTTTTACTTGCTTTTCTTTAGACCTGATTTACTTACTCATTATTCTTCTTGTATTTGATTTGAGCCTAGTTAGTCGATGATTCCTATTAGATACCTTGTTTTATGGTACTCATGTTACACTTCTATACCATTTTGTAGTGTAGTTACTAGTGCGGGTAATCGCAAGAAATGTGATCATGCTTATTAGAGGAACCCTGAGTTTAGATATCAAGGCAAGCTCCAGAACTCAGGATTAACCTGTTCTCTAATACCGGTCTGCCCTGAGCAGGATAAGGTAAAAAACACAACACAATTGGAGAACAGGCTTAGCCCAAACGCTGGAGCTTACCTTAATCTTAAAAAAGACTTGCTCCTATAACCATCATGATCACATCTCATGAGAAGACCCATGCCAGAATTTGCATAATAGAAATGGTATAAAAGTGTAGCATGAGTACCAAAACACAAGGTACCCAGTACGCATCATCAGGTAACCTGGCTAAAATCAAATACAAGTAGAATAGTGAGTAAGTAAATCAGGTCTGAAGAGAAGCAAGTAAAACCAAAACAAAATTTAAGGAAAAATAGTACGAAAATCAACTATGAATAACTAACACATATCTCTTGCAAAGGTCCCTGCTGGTATATGCACCATAGAAAATTGTACAGAAGTGTATCATAAGTACCAAAACATAAGTTACCTGGCAGGAATTATTAGCCGAATAGGCTCAAATCAAATACAAATAAGAAAAGAAAGTAAACAAACCAGGCCAAAAGAAAAGCAAGTAATAACAATAAAGAAATATAAGGCATAACAAGATGGAAATCTTATAAGCGTAACTAATACAGGCCAAAAGCCCATAGAAGTGTACTTGTTATCCAGCTCAATTCATTTGATAAATAGAATAGGTAAGAATAAGGGTAAACTAGATATAAGAAAAAAGAAAAGTAGTAAATAGAAAAAACCCAAAGGTGCACCATCCCACTAGTTAATACATCAAACACAAACAAACTCGCCATGATCCCCTTAATCCCAACAAGAATAAATATGTAATAATGAATGCATGGGGGTATTGGAAAGTAAATGTGAGTAGTTCCATCAAAATATACCACACTCCGAAGTTTGTTCCACCTTAGTACCAACAAATATGGGTTTCACCTAGAAGGGCGCCCACCTCAATAATAACAAAAGCATTTGTACCTCGGAGGTCGTGCGACTTCAAGAACAGCCCATGATCTCCCATAAAAAGGCTAGGAAAAGAACACATTCAAAAAATGGGGAATCCACCCAATAAGTTCCAATACTGGAGGACTCTGCCCTAAAATTTTAAATCTCAGTAACCACATAAACCTTATTGTGATAGTTGTAAAATCTTTTATACCTTTATATATAATAATAGATCTAAATATAAGGTGGTCATGGAATAAATTTAAGTATATGAAATCTCCTTTCCTTTAGTCATTAAGCAGAGAAAACTTTAAGTTTTAATTAGTTATTTTGTGCATATAAAGCTAACATAGCCCTGAGACACGCCCAAACTCAACTATTAGGGTCCTCAAATGCTCCTTACGTAAGGAAATAAATTCATGGGGCTGATTTTAATTCATATTTTTTAAAGGGTGACACTAGTCAGTTGTGGAAAGTTTACAGGGACTACAAGCCACCAGGGTCAGCCCCATTGATTTGGGATAGTTTTGGGAGGCCTTCATGGACTAGTTTGTACCGAGGAGTACCCATGAGGAATTTAGGCCCAGTTTTTAGGGCTACGTTAGGGTTCTATGATTTTTTTAGAGTATGAAGACCATTTACTTGAACTATCTAGGAACACTAGGGACATATTGCCTACAGAGGAGCAGAAAATTCTACGCATTGCGTATAGGCTAAGATCGTACTTGCAGAGTCAGAACAAATTATTGCTTATTCTACAAAAATCATTTATTGATGTTATGGACCATGTCTGCAGCATGGTGGCTTTGGCTTGCCAGGACCATGGAAAGAAGAGGAATCTCCACCAGGCCAATTTTTCAGGGTACAGATCAAGGGACTCACTTCAGGCTTCAGGTAGTGGGTTGAGAAGTCAGCCAACAAGGGGCTCATGTTCAAGTTTATGGAGGCAAGCTAAGGGATCCAGTCATCAGGCCTAAGTAGAGGGAAGGTGTTTTGAGTGTGTAGAGGTAAGCCACTATGCAAGAAATTTTCCTAAGTCTTCTAGAGATTTTTTTGCTGGGGGATGCTATGAGTGTGGGAATCTAGGCCATTAGGATTTCTTACGACATGGGGCCGATCGGGCATAACTTCTAGGGCATCTATTTTAGGAAGGAAACTGGTTTGAGATGGCTAAGGAGCTAGGTGTTTGGGTCAGAGAGATTGAGCTTCGGATCATCAGGGTAGGGCCAATCAATAGTTGTTGGGACTCTAAGATAGGGCTAAGGCGGGAGCCTTAAAGGGTGATGATGATGTACCTGGTATATAATTCAGGTGTAGATTATAGTTTTGATTAATTCTTATTTATGATTTTCTTTATTTCCTATTTTTTCTATTTATTCCCCATGAGTTTTTATAAGTGGTCGAGTTTATGGTTCTTGTAGGCCAGATATAGTTGTGGATGGACCATTGGGCAGTATGCGTTGTTAAAACGAGGTCATGTCATGTAGGCCATTTAGGGAAGACCTATAGGTGTTTGGCAACAATGTGTTTTTCTATGTAGGAGGCCAGTTCCTCGCTTTTATGCAGTTCTAGGTTGCTTCTCCATGACCATCACTTTACCCCGTAAATCCCATGTAAGAGATGGTGGGACGTTTTGGGCACTTGATTGTTTGGGTATTGTTTTTCTTATGCCGTGAGACTTGAAATCCCCTAAGGTAATCCTTAGTGATTGTGTTCCTTGTTTCTTTTCATTTTCTTTCAATCTCCTTTCCTTTTGTGTATTTCTTCTTTTCGGAGTTAGGAAGTTAGAGGGTGTAGGAGTGTTGTGTTTCAGGTGGGTAGTTGTTCTCTGTTTAGTGGTGGATATCTTTGGTGATGTCCTTATATGTCCCTTTGGGAGTTTCTTTAGATTTAGTTATTTCTAGTAAGTTTTGTTGCTTGTCAACATGGTTTCACCTCGACATCTAATTGTGTTATTATTCTGGGGGTGCGCTCAAGTGAGCTCTTGTTTAAGGTGTGTTGGCCTTAGAGTTTAGCTAGAATCCTTGTTGGAAATTGTTGGTTAGCTGGGTCTCAGGGGAGTTCCAGTGACGAAGTTCTCCTTAACTTGTGTTGTATGTTGGTTGCATATCCTAAGGTCTAGAAAGTGGTATACGATCCAAATACACCCTAACCTATTCAAGTCTCCAAATACTACCCTTCTTTGACTTTAGGGGATGAAAGTCTTATTTAGTAGTGGATGTTGTAATGCCCTGTTTGGTCATTATCTTACTTCCAAACTTTTTCAGTGCTTAGAACTGTCTGGTATTTTCCCTAAATCATTTATCACTTACTGAGATCGATAATTCAATTCCTTGGTGGCTCATTTGCCTATTATCTCAATTTTCCTATTTTTAAGTTTCAGTATTGATATGGTGGAACTTGAGAGTGAATTTTTAGTAAACATGATCGGAATAAAATTCCAATAGTTTCGTTATCTCCAGAATGCTGACATTGGTTTAGGTGGACCTTAAGTTCATGTCAAGGTTTCCGTCGTGAGTTCGAGATTTATTGTGGGATTTTAGTTTAATCAAAGCTCATTTTGGAGCATCACTAGTATTTTTTTTATTAGACCATTAGATCAGAATTCCAATGATTCCATCAGCTTCAAAATGTTGATTTTGGTCTAGTGGTTTTGTTACTTCTCTTCTCAGTACGTCCGGGTTAGTTTTGGGTTCATTTTTGGATATTTGGAAATTTTCTCTTTTGAATTATTTGCTGTTTAGTGGTTATTTTCACTTAAATGACATCAGTTGTTCCTTTTTTTTTTTATTCCTTTGAGTCCAGAGTGTTTGTACCACCAAAAATGAACTTTTGGTTTGCTAAAATTTGACACAAAAAGCTATTCTTAAGTGCCTTAGACTTTTTCTTTTGATCTTTGATTTGTTGTAGGTTGTAGGTCACCCTAAAAACCTGTAAGACACCCCAGTGCAATCTCCCCTATGCCCATTTCTTGAAACATACACTTGATGGGTGCCCTAGCAAAGGCCGCACCAGCGAGCCCTGAAAAGGTTGCCCCTAGGGCCAAATGGCTCGCAACAGCGGCCATGCGCATACTATAAAAGGGTTCATCCATTTCATTTCAATTTGTTTTCTTTAATTAATATTGCCATAGTTGATCCTTAAGGGTCTTGTTAGGTATTTTGAGATGGGAAAAGTTGTTTGAAGTTGGGTGGGTGGTGGTGTGTGCTCGTGTTGCAAGTTCCTTCCCTCTTAGTAATATTGCAAAAAGTTTAATTTCCTTACTTTTTAACCTGATTTATCGCTCATTCCTTTATCATTTTTACCTCAGTATTATACCATGCACTCGACATGTTGTACTCTATGCGTTGGTACCCTTGGTTTTTTTTTAACTATGGGGTCCACAGGCCTATATCTAATCTTGATCCTAACCCAGTTGTTTTACGTAATAGGTGTATCATTCTCTGTGTTTTGACCCTTGAATCTTTATTTTTCTAGTTTTGATCCATGTTGGGTAATTTTGGAGCTGTTCGGGCTGCTTGTGCGACTTGGGGGAGATTTTCACCTATGTCCAGGTAGGCTAGGTTTTCATTTACTCTAGATTAGGTTTATTGTTTAATGCTAGTTTCTTCCAGCCAGTCGATGGGATAGGGTTGTAGGTGACATGACTTTACTTCTATATTTTGTGCTTTTTTACTTTTCAGAGCTCATGTTGTGGCCTATTATTAGTTGTATGTTGTGTTTAATGTGTTCGATCTGGAGGGAGTGACCATGTCACTATATTAATAATAAGGGGATACTTGGTAGTTACTCAGGAGAGTTTTTTGCTTCATTAGTGGCTTCTGACCTTTTTAGACTTCCAGTGCATTTTTTATTTTCGTAAATTGACACCCATAATACATGCTACATCTTGGGTTCTAGTAATTGAGCACGGGTGTTTCCTGGGTCTATGTTAGCTTTATATATGAAAGATAACAAATTCAAACTTGATGTTTTCTCAGCTTAATGACTAATGGAATGAAGATTTTTTTTTACCTATATGTATGCCATGACCAACTAGTAGTATGGCACTATTTTGAATATAAAGGGAACAAATAGTTTATAACTATCACAATGAGGTTCATGTGGTTATTGATATTGGAACTTTTAGGGAGGAGTCCCCCGGTATTGGTACTTGTGGGGCATAGTCCCCTGGTTTTAGATTTTTTTTTCCTGTCCTTGTCGCGGTTGATCACAGTCTGTTGTTAAGGTGGTGTGAACTACGGGGCACGGACCCTTTGTTTGTTATTGAGGTGGCACGACCTCTGGGGTGTGGAAAATTTTTTGGTGGTATTAAAGTAGTGCGACTTCCAGAGTGTAGACTCTTTTGATGTAACTGCTCACATTTACTTTCTAGCCCCCCCCCCTCATGGATTGATTCTTATGTGTTTGTGCTTGTTGTTCTTAAAGCGGGAGTCATGGAGAGTTTCTTTGTGTTGGATGCATCCACTGGTGGGATGGGGAACCTTTGGATATGTCTGTTTATTGCTTTGCTTTTTTCTTATATTCCTTCTTGCCCTTATTCTTACCCGTTCTATTTATCGGTTGAATTGAACTTGATAGCAGGTATGCTTCTATTGGCTTGTGCACTATGTTAGTTATTCTAGTTGATTTATGTATTATTATGTCTTATATTCCTATACAGTTTTAAATTTCTTTCCTTTTGACTCGATTTACTTACTCATTGTTGTTACTTGTATTTGTTTTAAGCCAGTCGACCGATGATGCCTATTGGGTACCTTGTGTTTTGGTACTTTAACCACACTTTTGTACTGTTTCCATGGTGCAGGTACTATCGTGAGCCTTCATAGGAGACGTGATCATGCTGGTTAGAGGAGCATGTGATTTTGGAGATTAAGGTATGCTTCAACATTTGGGCTAAGCTTGTTTCCAACTGTGTTGGGTTTTCTTCCTTATCCGTTTAGGGAACACTGGTCTTATATTTGCATCCTATTGGAGCAGTTGTATATATTTTATCTATCTTATACTTTTATGAAGTAAGCTCTATTTTGTTATAGTTACCAGTCTTGAGAGGTGTTGTATATTTTTTGTTGTATCTATTTCTCCCACTGTGCCTTTTATAGTTGTATTTATTGCTTGTTATATCCTATCGGTACATTGATTGCCACTCTAGGTTAAGGTATTAGGGCTCGTCTATTGGAGGGTTGTAGTCTCCATCTTAATTTGGGTTTTAGGTCATGACCGAGGCTTCTGTTTCTTCTTATTTCGTGCTAGCCCTTATGCTTACCCATTCTCGGTTGAATTGAGTTGGATACCAGGTACACTTTAGTGGGCTTATGCTCTATTTTAGTTATTTTTAGTTGGTTTCCATATTGGTAAGCATTATCTTCCTGTAATGTTTTTACTTGCTTCTAGTCTGACCTAATTTACTTATAAATTTTCTTACTTGTATTTGATTTGAGCCAGGTCAGCTGATGATTCCTACTGTGTACCTTTTTTTTGTACTCATTCTGCACTTCTGTACCATTTTCGTTGTGTATATACTAGCACGGGCCTTCACAGGAGGCTTGATCATGCTTGTCAAAGGAGCAAGTGATTTCGGAGACCAAGGTAAGCTCAAGCTTTCAAGATGAGTCTGTTCTCCAACACCAATATGCATTAAACAAGATAAGGTAGAAAACCCGATACAATTGGAGAGCAGGCTCAACCCGATCCTTGATCTCCAAAATACCTGTTCCTCTAACCAGCACAATCACGCCTCCTGCAAAGGCCCATGATAGTATCTGCACCATAGAAAAAGGTTAAGAAGAATAGCATGACTACAAATACAAAAGGTACCAGTAAGCATCAATGGGCGATTATGGTCTGTAGAAGGGCAGTAGCAAAGTGACAATAACAATTAATAGGAACTAATAATTACCACTAATTGTGTGAAAGAGGGGAGATAATGGTAGGATGATTACCCACAATAGCCGTTGAGGGAATCTCTCCCACTAACTTTAGCCCACTAATAGACGTTGAGGGGATCTTCCCCTTGATGATGCCATAACTGTTACGAGGGGATTATTTGTGACCACTAAGGAAACTATCCCCCCCATTTACAGCATCTACTAAGCCAACTACTACAGAGAACGACTATAAATATCACAATCGAAGAAAAGCAAAGGTACGCTCAATATACTACTCAAAAAATATTCTTGGAATTCTCTCAAGTGCTAAACTAACTTACGCATCGGAGAACTACCCTTGGGACTACGCTAGGCTTTGTTTTACAGGCATTCTAAGATGTTGTGATTGATTACTATAATTCAGCATGCTTCTCTTTTGTTATTGTATTGGTGATTTCTATGGACACATCAATTTGAACCATTTGTGCGGATTCACAAAATTAAGTCAATCAAAATTCATTGAAAATAAAATACTTAGTGAATACTAGGAGCAAAACGACAGGGGATAGCTTAAGGGCTGTAAAACCAGCATGAGGACGACCTGCCAGGAGAGGTCAAGGTTGGAGAAAACACAAGCACATGTCAACCGCCCTGACTAGGAGACCTCCAAAAATTAGCCTCCCAGTTATATCCCGCTGGAGGCCACTCAGAAGTTTGCTCGTGAACACCCGAAGTTGTTCCGACATTGGTACGAACAACGTTAGGAAAGCAGGATCCAAAATGAATTCTTACAAAATCTTATATTGGGTTAACCACATGAATAGCCTCCACAAGAAAAGTTTGAGTTAGATGAATCCCTCGTAAGTGATGAACACCTACATCAAAAAAAGCGAGAAGTACCACAAAGTAGGTACGACACCGGGTTCATGGCTAGAATTGCAAAAGATCCCGAGATCAGCTCGAGGAAGGAATCTGTGATAGAATTCCCCAACCTAGTATCATAAGAGATGAGTTGGAAAGTGTCTTAGGTCTTGACGACATAGGGTCCATTTCGTACCTTTCATGGAGAGAATAATGAACACTCCTCTTCCTTTAGGGTTTAGAAAGCCAGCATTGAAATAAGACGGAAGTACGGACCCAGTGACTTCTTATTCAATTTTAGGTTCCAGGTGATGAACCATCAGTGCAACTTGGAACATATCTGTAGAGACTTTTTGAAACTTCTGGTGGCCCGAGCTCGCATATGTTTCGACGACCTCCTTCGAAAAAGTATAATCTCGTTCTGATAGCTCATTAAGCTCTTTTTCACCTACTTCTACTAGAAGAAGAAGGCGGTAAAAATTTTGGCAGACTTCCTGGATGTAAAAAAACCGAGGTGATAAAACTATAAGCACGTATCAAGAGCGCTTTACGTAATTGAATTTTCATATGAAGGGGAAGGAGGATCAGCTCATCATATTCGCCTTCCTAAGCGGGCTCTAGCACGGGTACTTCTAGACTGAGTTGAGGAGAAATCCACCTAAGATAGAGAATGAGCCGTTTAGGGTTGTACGAAGGTTCGAAACAGCCGCCAAAGATAATATAAAGAAAAAAGAAGGCAATAGGCCGGAGAAGAGGCCTAGCAAAACCAGGCCCTCGGCAAGAAACTCCATCATCGGGATGGGGAAAGGAAAGGCAGAATGAAGATTTGGTGAGGGCACCATGACCCTGCTTACAAGAACCAGGTCAAAGATCCTCGCACTCTATTATGACGTGTTGAGGCCACTACCAGCACTATAGGCATCACCCTAAAAGCAATCTCAAAGCAATTGGTGCTGCTACCACAATGACCATGGTCATGACATAGAGGCATGCAAGGATCTCATGAAGGAGATTGAGGAATGCATCAGGTGAGGTATGCTGACACAATACACCTTAGGTGTCGGGGGGTCGTCTCACAGTCAGGGCTAAGGTGGGAGATCCGGCAAAAGGTACAACTCGGGGGGCTGAGGTCAATATCAATCCCACTAGAGGTAGGAGTCCTCGTAGAACAAGCACTCCTAGTATATGGCCCAGTAGTTTAAAGGACAGAGGTGTTGCACCAACCCCAACCATATCCTGGTGGGACAAAATAAGCAAAATGGGAATACAGACAAGGCTCCACCCCCACAGGACCAGCATGTGAAGGGGGTGATACATGCCATATTTGGATGGTTATTAGAAGGGGTATCACAAGCTTCATTGAAAGCTCATGCAAGGAGGATACCCAGTGAAAAACCCTAGAGTAAGAGGTTCAAGTTAGGGGAGGTCATCACCTTCTAAGAGAATGACGCCATCGTATGAGATATGTTGTACTCCGATGCCCTGGTAATCAAAATAGTATTGGCCAATAAAGAGGTGAATCATGTATATGTGGAAAACGGGGCCGCCATTAGCATCATCTTCTTAGCCTTCTTCAAAAAGCTTGGGATAGACCAGAGTAGTCTTAAGTGGAGTAGTCTGTCCCTCATGAAGTTAACACAGGAAGAGGTCATACAGGAAGGGACAATCTAACTGCCGATAATTGTATGGATCTCCACGACTATAAAAGCCATGATTGTGGAGTTCTACGTTGTAGACACCTCGTCTTCATATAATGTGATCTAGGGGCGAGACTAGCTGACCCTGGCTAAAGCATTTCTCTCATCATACCACCTCATGATGAAGTTCCCCACTAAGTAGGGGATAGCTTCAGTCCGAGGAGACCAACAATTCTTAAGATAGTGTATGAGAATTGCACTAAAAAGGAAGGCACCTGAGGCCGATAAATAGAAATTACTGGAGAAGTCACCTCGACCTTAGGAGAAGCCACACGTCGTCCTATCCATGGAAGTAGACGACAAGATAATAGAGGTCTCCTTAGATCCTGATTTCCCTAAATAAAAAGTAAGCATAGGCTCATACTAAAACACACTCCTCCACCAAGGGATGATCTCCTTGCTACAGGAGTTCAAGGACGTTTTTGCTTGGCCCTATAGGACATGAAGGGGGTATCCCCCCAGATGATGGTCCACAAGCTGAACGTTGACCCTAAAATCAATCCGATGTAGCAAAAGTAAAGAAAATCTATACCAAAAAAGAACCAAGTCATCTAATATGAGGTAGAGCAACTACCGGCGGCGGACATTCTCTTCGAAGTGAAATACCCCACTTGGATAGCCATCCCGGTGACGGTCAAGAAGATAGGGTGATGATGGAAAAAGTTCCCTTTTGAGGACAAGCTCTTGCATAATGAACCACAAGAACACACTTGAAATACCTCTCAGATGGCCCATCCTACCGGGAACCTTTGTAAGAACCATCTTCCTACCATATTACAAAGATCAAGATCCTCGCCAATACTATACTAGAGAAGGAGATGAAACCTGCATTGATCCCTACACTCTCTTACTTGAGTTGCCCTGTGCAGAGTTAAACTGACCACGACAACAAGAATTAGAACCATTGTAAGCTCCCTAATCTCTCTACTTCTTCTCGTTGCACTAACGTTACTCACAACAGAGGGCCTCGATAGAGTTAGCATGATCTATCACCGCTTGACATGGAAGACAATAAGAAACTAGCAAAGATATAGTCTCATGGAGTCTATCTGTCAACCCATATGAAAACCAGTGAACTCTCTTTGCCTTAGTAGACAGAAACTCCACACCATAAACTTGAAGCTTGTGAAATCGAGCCTCTTACTTAGCCATCGTTAGCGTTCCATGCTAAATTTTCCTAAATCCTCTCTTGGGCTCTCTTGCTCGGACCTCTATACACATATTCTCATGGAAACCTCATAAAACACAATCCAAATTGTCTTGTAAAACTTGATAGTCTGCATACCACAAAAGCTGGCCACCACAATTTAGTTGCACAATACATATGATAGATTGTAAAACCTACACTGTGGGGCTTCAAAACCCCCATGTTCATTAACCTTCTTTGACACTCAACAATGAACTCATGTGTCTCTTCCCATAGAACTCCATTGAATAAAGGGTGACCCAACCTCATAAATCTTATTAGGTGCTTTTGCTCTAAATCTTTCAAAGCTAGTTCTTACTCAATTACAAAAACGACAACTGGTATTAGAAGGACCTGAGCAGGTACAGTAATATCTGCTAGAACCATAAGCGAAACTAGATGCATTGTTGGAACTGTAGTTGTAGATTGTGGTGCTTGAATAGCTAGTTGTGACAGATCAGTAGGGGGACCACCATAGGCACTGAGTAACATCCATAAGATATTGCGATTATCTGGAGAAGGTACTGTAATAGGTTTTGTAGCTTGTGTTGCAATAGGTGCTTCAGGCACTAATGGAACCTCTAAAGTAGTAGAAGGAGTAGGTACTAGCACAGGTGCTTTGGTTGTCTTCCTTTCTATCGATAAACATGTATAAGGCATCTGCAAAAGAGTGATGGACAAAGAGTGATAATTTTCAAGAAACCATTAAGGATGTACACATGATATAGGATTCAAAAGCAATATTTATTTTCCTAAATACTAATCCTCGCATAGATAAGCATCGGACGTCTCTGTGCCGTTATGTAGGACTTTACTTGACATTGGCTATGTATTGTAACACTGACAAACCTAGGGCTCTGGTAACAATTTGTCACAACCTGATTTCTTAGGTCATCATGGAATTTACTATACCATAAGTAGAAGAACCAACCCTTTAACTAAAGTCGAAGCGCAAGACTACTACATCAAAAAATGGAAAGAACAAGTATAATAGATAACTTATAAATTAAGTGGAGGTATAAAGAATATAAAAAGCCCAAAACTTGGTATTAATGTAATGAAAATCACTAAGTACAAAACATGAAATCAAATGTCTGATAAAATGTATCTCCAAAAATACACGGAGATTAAAATAATTTTTGAAGAGAAGCAGGAAAATTTTGACTCCAAGCTCACCCTGAGTCTCTGTAAATTAATAAAATCTGCAGGAACAATGATTTGTAAATCATGGTCGGGCACCTGTACTCGGATGTGCACATAGCAAGTGTAGTATGAGTAGAAGTTTGCGAAGCTACCCGTACCCGTTAAGCTCTGAGGGCCCACTAGGCACATAACAATAATAAAAGTAGTAAATAACAGAATACAACTAAGTAGGGTCACGAAAGCAATTAGTACATCATAGAAGCTAGCTACTCAGAT
>JBDJHY010244282.1:0-10782 GCA_039654485.1 Withania somnifera
GATCCTTGGTAACACCCATTATTGAATATATTCTATCCATCCAATGGTAGTTACTATATATATATATATATATATATAGATTTGAGATAGCTTCACTCGTGGAGTGGTATGAAGTTTGTGTTTTGGCGCTTGAAATATCAGCAAGTCAAGTCTGAGCATCAGAGACCCCGGTGGATTGATGCAGAGGTTTCCAATTCCCAAGTGAAAGTGAGATCGGATCACTATGGACTTCATTTTAGGTTTGAACATACTTCTAAGTATCATGAATAAGTTTGGGTTATAGTATATCGGTTGAATAAGTATGCATACTTCATCCTGGTTCATACTTTCTACATTGCAGAGAAGAAAACCAGATTTATGTAGATGAAGTGGTCTGGTTGCACGATATTTCAATTTCTATAATTTCAGATAGTGGTAGTCAATTCACTTCCCAGTCTAGGATGGCTATTCAACGAGGTGTAGGTAAAGAGGTTCGTCTCAGAACAACCTTTCACCTGTAGATAGATGGTCAGTCTGAGAGGAACATTCAGGTCTTGGAGGACATAATGTTAGCATGTGTTCTTGATTTTGGTGGTTCATGGGATCAACACCTATCCTTGGTTGAGTTTTATTATAATAACAACTACCACTAGAGTATTCATATGGTGTCTTTTGAGGCTTTGTATGGTTGGCGGATGATTCGAATTGGGATTCATCAAAGATCATACACATGGTCAATCTAGGGAGTTGGTGAACTTATCATCCATTCATAACTTGGAATGCTTACTGTGGGTTTAGAGTGAACATATAAAGCTTGAAAACATGCTAAAGAGAAGTACGAGACTCCACTTAAAGGCATCAAGGAATAAAGAAGAGGGTCTACATATTAAAAGAAGGCTACTTCTTTAGTTTCCAAAATTCATGATGTCAATATGTCCAAACAAGGCCCTTACTTTGTCAAGGGTCTATTTGTAATAGATAACCTTTCCCTTTTCCCCTTAGTTTAGTATAAAAGGTAGTTTTTTTATTTCGTTAGGAGATTATAGATAACTAACGATTTGATGTATTAAAACATGTTTTTATTTGAGAGAGATATAGAGTGACTCAAGTCCTTTTAGGAGATACAGCATGAGAGAGTGCTTGATGAAGTCTCTTTTGAATCTTGCTTAGAAACATGGGTTTCTTAGAAGTCAGTTTCCTCGATGTCTTTGGAAGATATTTGGTGATTTTTGGTACATTTTAGGAGGTCTTAGGTTTCATACACCTTCGACTTCCTATTAATACTTATTTGCGTCTATCTATCTATCCATTTATCTCTAATTTTATGTTCATTCAATTTTTCGTATTCTGTATTTTGCTTCTGCTATCCAATATTACATCATCTAGTATCAGAATCGTGTCTAGATTCATTTCCACGGATCTAGTCTTGGTTTTGATTAACAAAAGTGAAAATTTCAAAAATAAAAAAATATTAAAATTTGAAAATCTCGACCAATAATTTGATATTGTTTGTTTATTTGGACACTAGTCTCTTGTGTTGATTGAGTCTAAATTTTGGGTTTTAAGTCTTTCTAGGTTGATCAGGGTATTTTCGCCATTGTTGATTATTGAAGGTTTAAATCTCTTGAAGGGATCTCAATTTTTGTTGTTGTTAGAGCTTGAAAAGCAATGGGGTTTGGTCTCTATCTTAGTTGGAGATCAAATCATAATTTTGAAGTGAGAAGGATTTGAAATCCTAAGGGTTGACTTTCGGGTGTTCTTCATGTTGTTCATGAGCTTGAAGAATGTACAAGTGGGTTTTTATTTTGATAAATTTGGTTTTGAGTTGAAGGTTAATAGCTATTAGGGTTTGTTCTTTTCATCAAAGGGAAGTCAAATCTCAAAAGTATTAGATTTCGAGCTAGATTGACGGGTGTTGAAAATTTGAATTTCAAAGCTTATTCTTTGTGATCTTGGGTTTGTTCATGAGAAGAAGATGAATAAAAGGTACTATTTATCCAAAACCCGTATTTTAAAGTGGTGAAAAAGTGTTAAAACTGGTTAACAGTAAGTGAAGAAGGGTAAAAGGAGTCAAAATTTCCTAAGAATTTCAACCAAAAGGTAAATCCAAAATTTCCCAGTCTTGTTTTAAGTGGACGGTTTAGATAACTAGACGTCTACCCCTAGAAAAAATGTCCTTCAAGTCCTCCAACTTGGGAATATTGTTCTTTTTTGGACGAGAAGCCACAAATAAGTCTGGACGAGACGGCTTCAAGTTAGTCCACTTGGAAAATTTGTTTCTTCATACATGACCACCCTGGACAAGCCGTTCCCTTTGAAAAAAATTATTTTTTGTATTATGTTTTACTTATCCCCGTCATAGTTTTTTTTTATTTTATTTTACACTAGAAATCATTCGAGTGTTTCATTATACTTATGATTACTAATTCTTTGAGTATGTTTTCTTTGTGTGATTTTATCTTTTATTTCCTAGATACTTCTTTATTTCTAGTTCTTTTATTTGATTTTGTCCTTTGTTAAGTTAACAAATATTATTTAGACCTTGATAATTAATTGACACTTGAATATCCACAGATTGAAGCAAATTTCAAAGGTAGCCAATCCAATTTATGAGGTATTCAATGGTTAGAAGTGTGAAAGTTGGTAAGGATTTTTGCTATTAATTTTATTTGTTCTTTTTATAGGTACATATCTTTAGATATGTCATCTATGGCCTTGTATTCTTGTGGCTATGATTATAATGATAAAGTCTATAGATACGATAATGAGAGCTACTATTTCGAAGAAGGTTACGAATAAAATGATTATCATAGCGCTTATTATGAAGAAGGAGAGTATGAGGAGTCATGTGAAGGTTCCTATGGTGACTAGGGAGAATTTAACAAGTCTTACACTTCCTATTCTAGAATGAGGGTAACCAAACTCCAAGTGCTACCTCAAGTCAAAGACATTCAATAAGAAGAAACGTGTATGCATCTCTAATTTCTAGGGGTACCACTTACTTTACTCCTCATTCCAATGATCAAATGGCGAGATATAGTAACCAAAATTTGTATGGGAGTCATTCTGTGAGTCTAAACCACACTCGACCTATTCTCCTTATATTTGAAGGAAAGATAGATCTCAAAGCTAATCTTAAATGTGAATGGAAATGTTAGTTGGCTTTCCATACCTTTATGACACTCGAGGAGAAGAAGTCTACTTACACCATTAAGCACATAGAGAAGGATTCATTAATTTCGTGGGAGTATAGAAGGACAAATTAAAAGGTCTTGGGTTACACTCCAATTCCGACATGGGAAGAGTTGAAAGATATCATGAAATTCAAGTATGTGCCGGAAGGGTATTATAATCCCTACAATGTTGGACCCAAAAGGAAATATCTCTAATGAAATATGGGCAATAGGAAAACCCAATCTTCCCTACTCCTAAAATAGAACCTGGGAGACATAAGATCCATAGGAGTTAGGGAGTGAAAGATGGAAACCTAAGAGGAAAAATAAGAGGTTGTGTAGTGTGGAGTGAGAGGGTTTCCATAAACCTAATATAACCTTTTTCCTTGTACTTCTCTATTCAAGGATTCTTTTGTAGGTACAAGCATAGAAAATAAAGGAACACAAGTTCCCACTTCAAAGCCTACACTTAAAATAATTAATAGATTACATGGAAAAGTAATGGATAGAACATGAAGACATGAAAGTGAAGACCTCAAATCAAGGTGAAGAAGATTCTTCTTTTTAGATTCAAGATCTCCCAATGAACAAAGTTTAAGTAGTAGCTTGTCCTTGAATGAGCCTAGTGATCCTTTACCTTTTGATGATAATATGCAACTTGAGGTTTTGGATACACTAGTTGATCCTATTGATGATTGAATTGACTTTTCCTATAAGATTACTCCAAATTCACCTAGTGTTAACACAATTACTTCAAGTGATAGCACTTTATTATATGATACTTGTATTGATGAACTTGGTCTAGATAGTAGTACACTAATAGAGGATGCTTGTGATGCAATTGATGAACCTCAATTTAGTGATGTTGTTAATAAAGTTGATCATGTGAATTGGAGTGACTCTTTGATCATGCCTTTGACTGAGAATCTACTATTTATTTTGCTCATAGAGATCATCTGCTGGAAAAACCTGCCAAACAATAATATTTATATTTTTTAGAGTGAACTTGCATGCGTGTGAAGTCTCTTTAATTGATTGATCATTCTCTCTTTAAGTATAATATTTTGATTGAAAGTAATGAAACCACTCTTAGTGATATACCTAGTAGCGAGAAACTTAATAGTACTGTAGTTCTTGAGAGCTATAATATTTGCGACAACCCACTATGGTGTGATAACATTCCTAGCATAGTCAATAATCATTTCCATGAAGATACAAGTACACCTAGGGATACAGAACTTATTGAGACAGAAGAAGGTGTTTGCTCTTTAATTGTTTCTTTCTCTTAGTGTGGCCCTCTTCTTGATGGTTTGTGTGATACTATCACACTAGATAGTTGTTTTATATTCAAGGTCACTAAGTATAAAGTGGTTTAATAGAAAACCTTCTAATACTATCTATTTTCCTATGATAACACTCAATAGCACGAGGGTATGTTGTATGTTAGTTGAAGTGACAACTGGTAAAGTAGAAGTTTATTTGATTCTATTTCGAGTTTTTTTGGCCTTTCTAGTCATTCTTGCATTTTTGCACTTTGTTGCATCTTAGAGCTTTCCTGCAGTGGCCCTAGGTTATTTATGACATATTGGTACCATTGGTTTGGTTCCCGAGTTGTTTCGTTGGTTTGTTGTGGTTTTTTTCATCTTTTAAAGATATAACTTTTGATATCATTGATTCCAGCCAACACACTTTACAAACAAACTCAGAATCAAATTCTGGCATTTCCCTTTGCTTTGGAATGTGAATTTTTGTCTAGACAGACTCTTGGTTTGTGTACAGAAGACTCCTTTGAACCTTTATCTCGATTTGCATTTTTATGTATTTTGGAGTTCAAGGTTTGACTTCGGTTGAATTTTGAAGATAGGCGACACTCTAAAAGGTTGACTTTGGGTTAGGTGAGGTGTTCATTTGGGTATCGAGATAGGTGATATCATTTTAAGTTCTCGGTTGGAACTTATGTAATTCATACTAAGGGTTATCTTTAGTTAATGTTCAATTGAAACAATCTTGGATCGAAATTTCATCTGTATCATTGAGTCTAGAATGTCATTTTCATGTAATTTGCATATTTCGTTCATGTATATTAGGATCCTTTTAGATCTAAAGACACATTTTCTCATTCCTAAAAGTTGTATATCTCCTGCAACTTGTGTATCTTGTATCTCTTTAGTGAAATCACACTAGGCAACACGATCACGTCAAATGGCCCCTATTTCATCCTAAAATTCCCAAATTCTTTAAGTGAGTGCTTCACTTTAAATTGTCGATTCTAGATTATTCCTTACTCATAGAAGCTCCAAATTTTGGAAATGAATTCCCTGCGATGTGGGGAACATTTGGTACCATTAATTCAGAGTTTTAGGTTTGCTAGCCCGTAGGCCTTTTTTTCCCCATATTTGACCTCGAATATAATCATAGATTTATGGGTATCGTTTTACTCATATTAAAATGTAGATTATTACATTTGCAGTTTTGTGATCGTTCAATATTGTTCATTTATTTTTGCAGATATTGGAGCTATTCAGGATACTTTTTACCCAGTATTTACAAGCTTATCTTCAGATGATAAGTAGGCTATGGCTTATAGATCTTATACATAGCTTATATGGGAAATAATAATACTATTTAGAATCCTTGGATTGAGAATTGTAGGTTGGTATTCTTAACCATGTCCACTTCTTTAGTCCAGTTCTTATCCTTCATTTTGCTTTACAATTATAGTCTACCTTGTGACCCTGAGTGGTTTGACTTGACTTTGAGGATAGATGGTAGGATTATGGTTAATGTCCATAAGTCCCATACATGGATAATTATTGATTATTATGTGTTGTAGTAATCCCAAACTTGTGCTTAGCCGACAAGACTTTCTGTGATATATTTATTGTGATTGTGCACATTATCATTTATGCATGTCATCATCATGAAACTGAAATTTTATGCATTAGTTTCCACTGGTTATGTATGAGATCCTAGTATCACTAATTTTGGAACCTTGCATGGCCTTGAGAGCCCGTTTTCAGATATTGATTTGGCCTTAAGGGCCTATTTTCGTATATTGATGACATACATGACTATGCGACTTTTATAATGAAATTTGATCACATATATTTTTGTAATACTGGTATGAAAGTGGATTATAACAGATTTTTTATTTAAAAGGACTATTTTATGGTTCTTCTTCAATTATTTTAGACCCAATTGTTGATTGGGCACCCGGTACTCCTATTTTCCAACTATAGTATGTGCCCTAAAACTTGGCGTTGGGTACTATGACCTTTATAGAACCTATAGCTTCATCTCATTATAGGATGATGGGAATTAGCTATTACCTGATTTTAATTCCAAATGTAGTTGGGCATGGATACTGAGTTTTTGACTAGTTTTAGATCAAGTGATGCCCGGGCACATATATTGAGACCTGATATATGATATCTATGAGATTTAGAGCACGAGTATTTAGATATTATGAGGGTAATCCACCATGGAAATTTCCAATTTTTGCCAGTATATAGGTGATCAGATGAGGGGTATATGGTAGAGTAGTAGGTATACTGGGAATTCCTTCAATGGGTACTTCCTTCCGAGCCTATGGGTATAGGAGGAGGGTTATACACATTTACTTTTTACATTCTTCATGTCTGTATTACTTTAGGCAATTGTTTTTTTTTTTATGTACCTTCTGGTAGGATGGAGTGCTAGTAGGTGAGTTTGACTTGTTTGTTTATGGTTTATCTGTTTTTTCCTATGCTTTTTGCTTTTATTTTTTATTTGTTATTTATTTTGGATGGTCTTTACTTAGTAGATTTTATTTATATGTGGGATTTCTTTAGACTACATCTTCTTCCTTAGTCTTTTATTAAGGTTAACGGTACACCACCCTTATTTGTTCTCTTTACCTAATATATTTGTTGCATGGACTCAGGCACTTCTTTACCTCTTTATATGAGTTCTTCTATTACTATTATTTTCTAGCTCTATTATCTATTCCTTTTTACTTCTATTTTATTTGTTGCTGGCATTACCTATTTACATCTATATTCTTGACTTTTGTGACTATTTCCTTCATTATCTTCTATCTATTGGTTTTATGTTTTTTATGATTCTGGTCGGCCTATGATACCTACTAGGTACCAGCTTTTTGATACTCATACTACACATTGCATCTTCCTGGTGCAAAACTAAGTATGAGTGAGCGACACCTATTTTGAGGTTCATACTACTATTCAGACTCTAAGGTAGAGGTTGATCTTCGGTGTCCAAGATCTCACTTTATCATTTCTTATAGACTTTGATTACTTATTTTATATACCGAAAGCAAATGATGTATTTACTTTAGGCACCAATTATATTTCTTAGTGGACTTATGTACTAGTATACCGAGTTTTAGGGATATCTTTATTTGTATTAGATTTCTGTGTGTTCTTTTCTTATTTATGCATTTACTTCCCGTGTTTAGTTAATGACTTTGCCTTCTGTTCTTGTTGGGTGGTTCTCCTATGGTGGGATGTAAGTTCCTCATGATCCAAGGAATCGGGTCATGACACTTTACATCCATTTTCCCATCGTATTGGTTCTTTTGGTAACCAAGTATTTTTTTTGTGGGGCTACACACCCTTTGTGATTATTATTAATGCTTTGTAAAATATTAAGAGTACACAACCTTGGCATGGTGATAGAATTTTTTTTTTTAATGCTAACACTCATGCCTGAGGAGGTTTTTGCTTGTTTTCCCTATGGTTTTGAAAGGTTCGGATTCAAGGATGAATTCTGTTCAAGAATGGGAGGATGATACGTATCAAACTTCATCAAATATTTATACATAAAGTCGAGTGAGGCAGTTGGTGGACTTATCATCCACTCATGACTTGGGAGACTTAGTGGGTTCTTAGAGTGAAGATACGAAGCTTGAAAATATGATAAAGTTGAAGTATGAGGCTCTACTTGAAGGCATTGATGAATAAAACAAAGGTCTATATATTATTTCATGAATTTCGCAAATTCATTGGTCATGTCAAATAAACACCTTACTTTAGTAAGGGTATATTTGTAATAGATAGACTTTCCCTTAGTTTAGTTTAAATAGGTAGTCTTTTATTTCATTAGGAGATTTTTTATGAATGCCGAATTGATGAATTGGAACTTATTTCTCTTTGAGAAAGAGATAGGTTGACTCATGTCTCTTTAGGAGATATAGTATGAGAGAGTGCTTAGTGAAGCCTCTTTTAATCTTTCTTGGAAGTAGATTTTCTCGAGGTTTTCGTAAGAGATTTGGTGCTTTTAGGTACACTATTAGGAAGCCTTAGGTTTGATACACCTTTAGTTTCCAAATAGTCCCTAATTATGTCTATTTATCTATCCCTTTATCTTTATTTTTGTGTTCTTTTGACTTTTCATATCATGTTTTTGCTTTTGCTGTCCAATTTTACATCATCAGTGTAGGTCTCCTGCAGGTTTGTTTGATGATTTTGCTTCTAGAATTCAGAGTACAAACTTTATTTGGGATGCTTTGGATAGATTTTGTTTTATTCGAGATAGACTTAGAGCAACCTAGAGTAAAAAAAGTTATTCAAACGGCAAACATTGTATTATAAAGTTGAGTGTTAGTAAATATGTGTTTTGTAGGATTTCCCATGAAGGGAGTGATGAGGTTTGGGAAGTAGCGCAAGCTCAACCCCATATATATTAGTCCTTTTGAGATCTTAGTTTCATTGGTAATGTTAATTATAAGCTAGCCTTGCCTTCGATGTTTTTAGTTGTGCATCAGGTTTTCCATGTATCTATGTTGAGATGGTATGTTCTTGATGAGTACCATGTTCTTTGGTATGATTGAGTTCAGGTGGATGAGAGTTTGCCATTAGTGCAAAATCCAGTGTTCATTTTGTCCAAAGATATGAGAAAGTTCATGTCTAGGGAGATTTTGATAGTAAAGGTTCAATGGAGGGATCGACATATTAAGGAGGCCACTTGAGAAATAGCAGTGAGTTCTATACTTAGTATTTGCATCTATTTGTTCCTTTAGGTACTTCCTTATTTTGACTTTTGGGGACAAAATCTTTTAAGTAGTGAATCTTTCCCTACCATTTATTTTTACTTTACCATACTTTTGTTGCTTCTTATATCTTTTATGTAGCATCCCTAAGTCATTTATGAATTGTCAGGACTAGTGGTGTGGTTCTCAGATCGTTCATTTGGTTCTTATGTTTGTTTCCCTATTTTACAGCCTTATATTTTTATATTGTTGACTTTAATCAATATTCCTTGAAAAAATAAACTCGGAATCAAACTGCGACAGTTCTATTAGCTTTGAAACACTGATTTTGGTATAAATGGACTCTTGGTTTGTGTCTAGAAGCCTTCATTGTGATTTATCTTATTTTATGTGTTCATAGTGTTTTGGAGTTCAAAAGTTTGATTTCAGTCAAATTTTGATGACCGGAGCCCTAGATTGAAAATCCGACAGCGCCATCAGCTCTAAAATATTGAGTTTGGGTAAGGTGCGACCTGGAGTGAAGCTTTGGCGCGGCTATTAGATACGGATTGACATGAGTTATTTGGTTAGGTCTCGGGCTAGCTAGGATCATTTTAAGTACTCAATTTAAATTTTGAAAATTTAAGTCGAGGGTTGAATTTAGTCACCATTTTACTGAAATGACCTCGGATCTAAATTTCATTTGCGTTATTGAGTTTGAAATATCAATTCCATACAGAATTTGGGTTGTGTTCATCAGGTTCTGAATGCATTCTGAGCACTTTATATTATTATTACCGCTAGTTTTCTATTGTAATACAGCAGTTCTGGTGCAACCCTATTCTTCATTTTGATCTAAATGTGCCTTCATGCGGTTGCGATGCCTAGTGCCTCTATTTGTCGTGTTCACAACCCTTTTTCATGTGATCATGATGATGTCAATGCTTTTTATTTATGATCGCATTAGTATTTCATGTGATCAGTCTATTCATCCCTCAATGCTTCAAGATCGTGAGCCTCAGTCACAAGATCGTAATGTGTTATCTATCTCAGCTTCATAATCGCGACTCCAAGTCACGCCATCGCGAAGAGTAGTACATAGAAACCTATGTAAACCCGAAAACTCAAATTTTCTTCCATTTTCTTCATATTTTCATTTCAAAACTCTAATTTCCTCCATTGTTGAACCTTGGGTTTTTTATGTGACCTTGAGGAATATTGGAAATTGCATTTCATCATATCTTCTACAATTATTGGTAAGTTTCGACTCGAATTTCATTAAATATCGTTCCTAAATACCTAATTTCATTCCTAGGATCGGCGAAAGGCCACCAGCTAAGAGCTCATCTCACTACACTCATCGCGTAATAGGCAAAATAGCTCCCAGGGTCAATGGCCTCCACACGGTGGGGTAAGACCTGGGCTTGCAACCCTTCACCCTCTATGCCCTCTCATGAGCCCCCGAAATCAATCAAAAATATCAATAGAAGTACAACGATCAACCTAAATAACCCAACCCACACTACTAGCCATATCACAAGTATAATAACAATAACACAGTCTACAGTGCACATAATTAAACCTAGCCTACCTGGACGCCTATGGAAATCCTTGAAGTGCGCATACAGCGGATCTGAAGCTCCAACACAGTCAATATAACCT
>JBDJHY010244292.1:0-10782 GCA_039654485.1 Withania somnifera
GGAGAAGAACACTAAAATACATAACAGAAATAACCTGCAGAACCTGATATCGTGGTTGTAAAGCATCTATACACTAATTAGTACAAAAATACATCCCACAAAGTGAAAAAACTACAAAGTAACCATCCTGTACCAAGACTAGTAAGACTTTGTACAGAAGGAGAACTGGTCAACAAGAACACCAACTGCTCACTGTATCTCTAAACATCGATGGTCTATCTCGCACAATCTTGCTTGCTTAGTTGGCTCGTGCTAGGACCTACATCATAAAAGATGTATAAGTTTAGCGTGAGTACCAATAATAATGGGTACCCATGCAGAAGTATAGCGTAATTACAATTAACAATGGGTACCAGTAGGCATCATAGGGCAACCGAGCAAAAGTAAGCATAAGTAAGGTAAGTGAGATTAAATAATAGGCAGAGAGGGAGTAATCAAAGAATGAACTGACAAGTTTGAAGAAGGTCAACTATCAGGGTATAACACAAGGACCTAAGTCACACGCAAATCATAACCGATGTGACATGTATTTGGAGATCCAATATAACCGGCATAATAAAAGAACATTAAAAGGAATACAAGACCAATAACAACTAATTTATCATCATAAAGTACATAAAATATCCAGTATCCCTAGAAAGAAAGCAAACTAGGCCTAACTAGAAATAATACCTATCGGGATCCCATACTACCGATTGGTACAACCAGGAATACAAGTAACTGAATGAGACTCCCTCGTGATCTCGAAGAGTACAGACAAGCGCAAAGGGATGCAATGCAAAGGGGTACAAAAAAGTAAATGTGTCCCAATATTATCCCTGAACGTTCTTCCTCAGGAAAAGGCTAGTAAGGTAGGACCCAAGAAGGACTCAAACGGTATATGATTACTTCACTCTATACCCCTTTCCCAGGCTATGCACCATGCCCCATATATAGTCACCCAGGTCGAAAGGGCCCATAGAGGGAATCCAACCCGATGAAAAACTCTCATAAAAAGCCAACTAGGGCATAGTTTTCAGGAATAAATGCCAAAACCTGGGCTCGGCTCACACACCGTATCTCAGTAGAAAACTTAAATATCGTCATATAGGCATTTCTGGAAAATATTGTAATGGGGTAAAAAATAGCTCCATACTATCCAGCTAGATAAAAATCTCCTCTGGTGGTGTTATCAATGAAATTAAGTAATTTATAGTCTTTTAATTTCACACTACCCCATCGGTTGTTACCATCCGAATAAATGCATGCTCGTCAAACAAAGAAAAACAAAAGTCCAGATCTCCTCTAAAGCCATCATCTAAGTCAAGGGGATAGCTACTAATCGCTAATCACTAGTATAATTCCCTCCCTAACCTTAACTATGTTCCAAAATAGCCAGGGACACGCAAGTTGGTCCTCATAGCCCTAAAGATTTGTAACAAGCAAAGAGGATAGTAATATAGGACGTAGGCCAAGGTAACAACTGTTATGGGGCTCTGACTAGTAACCCGGCTCCAAGCTGGCAATTTACCAATCATATAAAATACTAAAGACCCGATCTAAAAGAAGTAAGTCGTAGCCTACCTGAAATTCGAAGGTAACCACGAGGTGTGCTGGTTTATTTCAAATCTCATGAATGAGCTAGAAATTCACACAAAGCTAGAAAAACGTTACCCACGTATCAAGATAAGTAAAACAAGAACCCTATTTTTATAGGAACAATGGGGTCGAAAAACTAAAAATAGGTCTGTAAAACCTCGTAGCTCAAAAAATGAAATATTTATACAAACATATAGTGCACATCTCATGGATTGTGGTACAAAATTTTTCTTAAACCAACATTAGAGAATGAAGAAACAAGCCTGAAAAGTTTATTTAATATCTAAAACCTGACAACTAAAGAAGAACGAAAGAATTATCTGATAAAAATGATTGTAGAATCACAAGGACACAATTGCATGGATAAAAACTATGATTAAACTCTCTAATATACTAATAATTAACTTTGGAATTCAATAAATTGGGAGAATAAAACTTCGTCAAAAAGTGGAAGAAAGAACTTATATAGGGCTGCAAGGAGGTCGCGTGATAGCAACACAGGCCATGCAATCCCCACCCTTGTCTTCCCTACCCTCTGATATCGTGGCCTTCAACCTCGTGATCGTGATGCTTTGGTGCTCATCTAGCCTAAATTTGAACAATTAAGGCTCGTATTGAAAATGATGTACGATTTTTACTATCTATAGATGAAATCTTTATGTAATTAATATTCCGAATTCAACAAAATCGATAAAAAGGCGATTCGGGAATTTTTAAAATAAGAAAGGTCTGAAGTAGCAATAATTAAAGAAAATCAAGATATAAAACTTCTAGGGAACCAAACTACCGGTCCAGTAAGTCACAGTGACCTTGGGCAGTTATAAGGATGCTCTAAGCACAGAGAAAATGCAGGAATGTAAAAATGATCCCTAGGTTCGTTAAAACTACCAAGGAAAACAAAACCTAATTAGCACCCCACCCTATCAATACGTAAAACCGAGCAACCAAGAACCCAACGTGACTTCCCCAGTAAGCGTGGTGAGTATACAATACAAGGGGGTTCAAAAGAAATAAATATGCCATACTAATTACTTGTTTTCTCCTCTTTTGGCACTAAGTCTTGCAGGGAAATACCTATAGAAGACCTCGTTTGTATATCTCTCCTCCAATATATACCCCTCCAGTATGCTTCATATAAACCCAGGATGAAAGGGTTCGTGGGTGGAACAACCTTATGCATGCCAATCCTCGTAGAACTGACACGACAAAGATGCCAAAACTCAATCTCCTGGTCAAAAATACAGTATGTCATCATAAGAGCAAATCCAATATCTTCTGTGATTTTTTGAAAATAGAGTCTAACCAAGTGAGAAAATCTCTCCAAACTACTCAACATTTGTGAAAAGTATAAGTATAGCATAAAAACCATTTTTCTTCTTTGAGATGACTTCATTTATATCTTAAGAAAATATCTCTATATCACAGAGTGACCTTGGAAAGTATACATATAAATAGAAAACTCTTTCAGGTGTTAGTCTGATAAAAATCCCAATTTATAGATATATTATTAAGAAGTTTATTGCAATGCCCAGTCTTAACTTGTTTCAGGTAACCAATGCATGCTCGCAAAACAAAATAAAAAATTCAACTATAGAACAAATGCCCGACAAATACCCAACATGTTCTAAGCTCCAGAATCTAACTTAAGGTATACAAATTATGTTATTACAACTCGATATCAATACATAATTTAAATTTAGCCTTAACAGGTCTAGGGTATGTCATTTCTTGTCATGCATAGGTCAAGATAGCCATGTAAATAAACTAGCAAGTAACAGTGCTCAGGGAGGCACATACAACAGGGATTCTACCAAAAACAGTACCATCTAGAGTCTAGGGACCAACCACATGCCCGACAGGATAATCAATAAGGTCTCATCCATAATAACATTACAACTAAGGGATAACCGGGAGAGGAAAAGGGGGATAATTACATATAAAGCTCAAAAGACTTCCCGCAGGGAGATAACCATTCAATTAGATTCCAAGGGAGCAAAGTGGAGTACTAAAGTGAATGAAATTAGAAAGGGGCACCAATCCTAACTCTCGACCACATAGACACATCACAAACATCACATACGTGCACAGTCTAACAGAAAAGAAGTTGTAACCTACCTAGAGTTCGTCGAAGATATCCGAGTGGAAAGCCAAAAGATCAAACTTCACAAAAAATCCAAATAAGTCTGAACCATCAAATTTATAGAGTACTATATTGCTATATTAAAGACCGGGTCGATGTTTTGGATAAAAACAAGCCTATGGATTCTATGGTCCAAAAATTAAAAATAATAAACCGACTCTTAGAGTTCAAATCAGAGAATTTGTGGCTTAAATTTTTGCCAAAATGGATAAGAAACAACTAAGAAACCATCCCACAAAGTTACGAAATGCAAAACTTTTAATTTCAAAAATTAAACGGGGATATGAATGTTATCTGAAAATAACGAGAAACGAGTTCATAGTACTTTCTTCCTAATTTCCTCAGGACGTGGTCATGCTTGACGAACTTTCTTCAGAGTTGTCTCTTTCATTCTTGAATAATGAAAACAAAGGCCAACATGCTAAATGTATATCACTTAGTAGGTCTTTTCTACTAAAATTAGGCAACATTCAATATATATAATACATATTATATAATAGAGGGGTGTTGGCACGTTAATGAGGTGTTGGTGGCAACCTTAATACATGATGCAATTCTCCACCACTTTCACGTGAAAGTGGTGGTACCACCTGTTTTTGCATGTGGAATACATGATGGCTAAGTGTCGAATTATTTTTAATAAAAACTTGAATTTTAAAATAATTTAAAAATAACACAGAGTCGCCACTTAATAGTTTAAAGAAATTAAGAAAGCATCATTTTGAATTTGAAAACCGAAATAAAATCTAAAGTTAAGAGATATAGGTAAGGATTCTGTAATGTCCCGAGGAAGAATTTTAAGGCACTTGGGTTATGCTTTATGTAATTTATAAAAATAATGTGTTATGGCCTATTTTAAAAATATATTTTGGATGATTTTTACAAAGAAATAACAAGTGTTGAAATCTTACTTTTGAAAAAAGTGCAAGTGTTTTAAAAAGAGATTTCAAAAATTACTTTGTATTTTACCCTACGATCTCTTTTTAAATCTTTTGAAAAATCAATTAGCTAAAGATTAGGTTGATTAATTTACCTCTTACTAATCCTAGGTTATTTTCCTAATGATAAAAAAGGAAATAAAAAGAAATATATAAATCAAAATTCCATTGTTATTTATTTTATATAAAATTCTGAGATTACAACCCTTGGGCCCCATTAAATTCCATATAAGTAGATTAAAAATAAATACATAAGGAAAAGAGGAGAAAGAAGTAAAATCTTTGATTGGACCAAGTCCAATTCTTCCAAGCCTGGGCCATAGTCCATGATCTCATGCAAGGAGTTCTGGACTATACATGCAAAGAAAGAAAGAAATTAGAAACTAACCATAGCAAATAACACAAGTAAATAAATAATACAATCAAGTTAGAGGTAAACTAGCACTGAAATTCTATATTGGGCCAAGTCAAAAATATATATGATTTAAAAATATAGGAGAATGATCCAACAAAGACTAACTCAGAAAATTATAGGGGATTGGGTTAAAGAAGAACTCATAAGCAGATCCAATTAAATTAAGTCAAGTACTATGGGCCAACCGACCCACATGACCATAAATTAGCTCAATTTTAATACAAATAATCAAACAAACACAAGATTTAATCCACATTATTTAATATAAAAGGCATATAGAAAATGATTCTTAATATTTTCCTTGGTCATCTAAGTGATACATACATTAGACATACACAGATATCACTGAAACAAGATAAGGAATAGAGATAAATAGAAGGGATGGATAGAACATATTAATCACTCAATTCAAGGGAATTGGGACTTCTTGGCTTGGAAAGCCACATCCCCAAGCACACATACATAATATACAAATATGTTATTTCCCTTAGAATATTTCATATAGTGGAGTAATATTGAACCTTTTTAGGTTTTATACTAGCAAGAAGAACATGGTATGACTTAGTTTATGGGTAGGAAAGTGTAGACTACTGTACAATAGAGCCTAATTCAATAAAAGGGAAAAAGGGAAAGAAATAAAAAATGACAGTGTAAGGTTAACATAATGAATAGATGAAGACAATAGCAAACTTCCACATGAAATTGAAGTAAAAGGAAAGCAGGCAGCATGGGTTCAATGTGAAAAAGAAAAAGTAGATAGCATGTAGGCAACATCAATATGACATAAAGGCCAAGTAAATGACATGTTTGCAAGAAGACCACTTAAACTCAATATAGCAGAAGGAGAAATACAGGTAACCACTTAGTTAATAGTGGAAATACAACAGCTTGCAGGGGTAAAGGGAAAGAGATATGCTCTTATGATGCACAATTTTAGTTTAAGGGATTTAACTGGATAAAGTAAGAAAGCTAGGGGGGAAAAAGTCATATATATAGAAAAACAGGCAGGTTTGAGAATATAAAGATCATACATTTTTATGCAGTTCATTAGTCTGAGGCAATAGAACAGAAGCAAGTATGCATAGATAGATATTTAAGACAAGTTCTCATATAGAATAGGAAAATGCTTTCTGAGGCAAACTAGGCAACCCAAGCAGGAGATGGAACAAATTTATCATACATTATGTACTTATGTTCTTTTTAGGCAAGATTAGAACTTAATAGAATCAATTTCATCCTTAATTAAAATTTGATCAAGTAAAACATGTATAACAATTAAGAGGGAGTAGACATATATATTCACTTAGACAGATTAAGCAAAGAAGACCAAGGAATAGGATGGAATCCAAATGAAAGGCTTATTAACTAGTTTACAACAAGGTTTAAAGAAAAAATCACATTATCTAGGCACAATGGCACATAACAATCTACTGAGGCCCTGTCAACTACACACTAAGATACGTGTAGAACTTCTACCAACCTTCAACAATTAATAGATAATAGGTAGGATATATATATGATTAAAGTAACCTATTTTAGCATCCAATTAGTTAATAAAGCAGTTACATACATAGTCAATGATTAAGACCACCATAGGTTAACAAATAATCAACCACAATGCAACTAAAAATAAAATAGGGAAGGCTAGAGAAATCACTTAAACCTAGTGCTATTTCTATTTTTAGCTTCAAGTATAAATAGTCTTAGGCAATTTGGACATCATAACAACCCAAGACATCATATTAGAGATCTTACACAAGAGGTTATTCATTTTCATAGTTAACTTGGCCAAATAAGCATCTATTAGACTAGTTAATGAAGGTAGGCATATGAGCAGCAAGACATAGATTTAACATATATTAAGACATGTAGGCCATATCGATAATACATAATCTTAACCATGTAATAAGCATGGTACAATAAGCTTTAAAAGATTGTATATTAATGTTACAATTTTATTTTAACCTCAAGTTAATACTAAGCAAGAACTGGCCTAAAATTAACATATTATAGAACATAAACTTAAACATTAGAATGCAAAGATTCAGAAATTTTTAAAATTTAAAGGTGCAACATACAGAAAGCAGGAGATAGACTTAGTAAAGAACATTTTTACCTCCAAAATTACTCAAAAAAGAGGTGGGGATATTAGATATCCTCTATCCTCAGCCCTTTGGAAAATCATACCCTTTTCTTTCTTGGAGATGAGTTGAACCCCATATAAACTCATACTCCTCACCTTAGGCATTCTTGCAAAATAGATTCATAGGATAAGAAAACAATTAGTAAATTCCCTAAGTTCCATCTCACACGTATTCTCCTTTCCTTGCACTCTTAAGGGTTATTTTACATTATAGGTAAAGGAGGATGAAGTGAACAAGACCAAGCCTCTCACTTCACTTTAAAAAATACTTTTTGAAACTGAAAATGACTTCACAGCAACACTTAGCACATAAAGGATCATATATGGACAGTTTAGAAACTAGAATATTGGGTAGGCTGAGGGTTAAAATTTATAACTTTTGGGTGTCAAGGTGATCACTTTAAGATCACTTTGAAAACAAAGGGGGCTATGTGGCACTATTAAGGCCTCCGTTTACCTTATTGGTCACATAGGCAACCTTGAATACCTTAGCCCTTGTTTTTGAAACAAGTTTTATAAAAGCACTTTAAGGCTAAAGTCTGGATGAAAACTGTTTGATAGGAAAGAGAGCATAGAAAATAGTTAACACTTAATGTAAACATCAAGGAAAAATAAGCCCAATTTGGGATGACTAAAGACCACTAGAAATAGAACAATATGACCAGTGCAGACATTTAACTTATAAAACACCTTAAAATAACAGTAATAGTCAGCAATACAATAAAGTCAAACCACCAACGTGCTGCAACGAATCTGATATTTTTCTCCTTCACTCTTCTTCTTCCGACTCGCTCCATATTTCATTTTCTTCCCCTTCTCTTTCAACGCCACCGGAAAAATATCACACCTGAAAACTCACATTCATTCTAATCAGCGGGAATAAGTATGCCGGTTGAAGTAGCAAATGGAGTAGTAGAAACCGCTGGTTATCCAATCGGCGATTTGAGACCTCAAAACCCTAACACCGCCTCGACGAAATCGAAGGAAAGCGAGCGACGCCGTAGGCGGAGGAAGCAGAAGAGGAACAAGGCGGCGTCTAGAGTCGCCAATGGAGAAGACAGTGATAACGCTGTGCAAGATGCAAATGGTGGCGCTGAGGATAGCTCTAAGGAAAACTCCGATCCTCAGAAGGTACTTTCTGCTTGTACGTAATGTTACGGGATTCGCTTAGTGTTGTTGATGAACTATTTTGTTGTGGAAATAGATGTTTTCTCTATGAATTATTTTAGGTATTTGTGTTGTAGATCGATTTTACTAGGATTTGTGTTGAGGAACTTTTAGCTTCAAGTGTTGAGGATCTTTCCCTGTAAAAAAATTGAGCTGAGTGCCTGAGTCAGTTGTAGATGACTTTCGACTCTGTGAGTTTGCTAATGATTGTAGTAGTTTCGGAAACTGTGTTATAAGATGAAGTACTTATTATGTTTCGTTTTTTCGGGCAAACAAGATAGAGGAGGAAGAGGAGCCAAGTTGGATATATAGTATGAAATCTACTAATTGGAATCAGGAAATGAGTCTCATCAATTGGGAATGATGAGAATGGAAATAATGAGAGCCTTTGTGACTACATATGTGACGTTTGTTGTTCATGGGTTCCATGTTGAACTTGTTCATAGTTGTAAGATGAGTGGATTATGTCATTATTGTAGGATATACTAGAATAAGCTTATGGAACTTCTTTCACTATTTTGGTCCTACCCTAAGGTGTTCAAGATGTAGCGCGTGTATCATGTTGGCCTGTGTCAAATCTGATGGGGCCTCAAGTACAATGGACCACAAGGTGTGTGTTTCACTGAACAGGGGTGAAAAGGAACAAAAAAGAACACATTGAAAAATCTGTAGCACACAGAGACATAATGCAAGAAAAAATTAATGCGTAAGGAGCATGAACATTGTCGTGGAGAGCAGCATCTATATTGGCAATTGTTAATAATGAATGGGCTCCTTTTTATTTTCTTGTTTGCTTTCAATGTGAGTATATGATTACGTCTATGTTGTACCTGGGTCAACATGACACGGATTAGGGTGCGGGATTCGTGTCAGATCTGGTCAATAGAGATCGGATACTTTGACCAAAATCCATGGACAAATTAGTGAAATTTTTTGAGATTTTGATTTCTCAAGTTAACAAAAAGTAGAGCTGTGAAGACATGGAATGACATACCTCCAATATTATCTCTGTTACAGATTTCTTCAAGATTGGTTGCTTCATAGCAGACAGAGAGTTAAACGCCTGGGAAGAAGCAGAGTGCTTAAAGAAACTGGAAGATGACTTAGTCAAATCTTTGGGGAAAAAGCTGAGTTTCTTTTTTATAAAGGTCTGAAACTACTGAGTTTCGTTCTCTTTTGGGTCTGAAACGACTCAGTTATTTGTATACAATATTGGTTTTCACAGAGATACATCTTCGATGAAGAAAAAAGAAGCTATAGAGATGAAGAAAGAGGAAGAAGGTAGAACACATGTCAATATGGTCCGATACAAACAAGGAGAAACTCTTTTGTTTTTGAGCCTTGGTTACAATCCACTTTCAGCTTCATAGAGCATGGGCCAAGACAGGCAACCTATTTCACCAATCTTCATCTAGAATAAATATTTGCCCTCTTATATGGAAATAAAATAGAACAATCTAGAAGGAGGAACTAGAATTTTTTCTCACTATGTTTGTTTCAAATTTTTGTGATAGATCTTTTTTCGGCCAAATTTTAGTGATTCAGAAGTGAAAAACTAATTAATAACAAGGTAAAAATGGGTAACATTCTTTTTTCTTTGTAGTTTTTCTTTTTTATCTTCTTAATTAATGAGTATTTAATAGTAATATTATGGTAATTTGATTGGGACTAAAATTGAGTACTTCCACTGAATATGTCTCGTAATCTAGACATATTTTTGTAGCTATACTTTTAGAATTTTGAATTATTTTTTACCGAATTGCTGAACTCATATTCGTACCTGGATTCATACCAACGAATTTTAGAAGTCAAATCATGCTAATCTGATATTTAGATCCACACCTGTATCTGACACTTGCATTGGAGTCTGAGCAACATAGGATTAAGAACAAATAATAGTTATAGGAACCAAGGAATTTGAAAAACTCCAATTAAATGAAATATGAGATTCTAAAACATGTAAAGCAAGTTCAAATGATTTTAGATGTTGACTATGTGCTTTTGCGGAGATCCAAATCGAAGTTTCTAATTTGGACTCGGTACTAGTTTCATACGCTAAATTTCTATTTCAATCAATAAGAAGTTCATTATATTATTCCTATAATATTGTTTAGTATCGCTGTTTTCAAGATAGTGCTTATGAGCAATAATAGTGCTTATGAGCAATAAGGTGTATGCCTTAGTGCCTTTCTAAGGAAGTGTAAGCGAGGCCAAGTTTGCACCACCTAATTTTGGAGTTTAAGCGCACCTTAATCGAGCCTTTAACAACACTTTATAGTAGTGATCATAGTTGGCAACCTTAACCTTTTATCTTTTCCTAATAAGTAATATAGGTGGGTTCCTTTTACTACAAAAGATACATATAACCTCGTTGGGCTGAAAGCTGGCTAAACACCATTTT
>JBDJHY010244313.1:0-10781 GCA_039654485.1 Withania somnifera
TAAAAATAGCTTTATTATACCTTCCAGTTGTTTTTGGAATCAAAAATATCATTCTTGTTTACTTTTTGATAAATTTAATGAAACTTTTTTTTAAAAAAATCAAAGTTTTCTTTTGTTGCATTTTCCGTTGGTATTTCTTCCGATGCCAATATTGAAATCTTCTTTAAAATGATTGGTTTAATTATTTATCTTTTTTAGTCTAAATGAGTTTAAAATGACCTGGTTTAACTAAACTTTTTTAATTTAAATGAGTAACTTTTTTAGTTTAAATGAGTTTTAATCATTAGAAAAAGAAAGGATTATTTAAATTAAGATATCTTAATTTAAACCATCACAAATTAAGTTTGAGTTTTAAAATTATCCAAAATTTTGTCATATGCAAACAAAATAGTAAAACTTACTTAGAGTCTTTGATAAGTCAAATTAGTTCACGTGAATAAAAGTAATTAAAAGAGGGTATTATTAATACAAAGAAAGATTAGAAAAAAAATGAATGTCTTTGTTCTAATGTATCCCATCTTTTTTTCTCTAATCTAGTAAAACTAAGATAATTTTAGAAAACAATCTTTCGTTTACATACCATACGTATTATTATTTTAATCAATAAGAAAGTCCATCAAGATATAACATTATGAACCATGCTTATCAACAATTATATTAATAATTAATAATTACAAAGAAGGCTACCTGCTTTTATTTACTTAACTTTAATTTATTTTGAATTTTTGCTACTTTTGGATGTATATCTTTTTAACTTTTTTATTTAAGTAGAATGTAGATCAGACTAATAAACATAGAGAGTAAAGGAAAGAGATAAAGAACACAACCCTTAATGAGGTTCGGCAATTTTCATACGTTCTCGGGAACGATGAGCGTTTGTATTCTTATTATGTGTTTTTAGATTGCAATTACATAATATATAAGTAATCATAGGTGTAATTTACCAAAAATACCCTATAATGTACCGCAGGGGCTTCCCCCCCGCACCCCCAAGCCCACAAATTAAAACTGAACATCCCCCAATGGATAGATGTTGTCAATCCGCTCTAGCATCTGTCCCTCATCTAAGATATGAGTCATGTCGTTATACATAACATAGAACTTTATCTTCCATCCCCTTAATATATTCTTTAATTTTCTTTCTTCCCGCAAGTCATATCCCTTTTTCCTGTTTGTCCATCAAAAGGATAAAAATATAATATAAAATAGAGAAAGTTATGTAAAATTGAAAGAGTTATAGATTCATATGTTCACCATGATCTACTTTACTTAGCCAAGAATATACTATGTAAGAATCACTTATTATAAGTTGAAACCCACCATCACATAAATATAAAATTGAGCAATTTTCAATAGTTCAAGGACAATTTTGACCCTTTTTTGTCACGTTGGACTGTCATGTCAACATTAGTGGCAACAAACACATCCTCACAATATGCTAACTTTACATGACATTATATTGCCATATCCCCAACTAAGAAGCAAGTGAAGATCAAATTACATCTTCTTACACACTTCAATTTATAATCTTTGCAATCAAAATTAAGACAAGGTTCTCCAAATGCCTTCCCATTTTAAAGGAGAAAAAAAGAGGATCACATGCCAGTATTCAGTGCAAGACAGCAAGACATCAATGCCTTTTACTTTTGTAACTAGAGGCTGGCCACTCAAACAAAAGTTATGTGAAAAAATGGCCAAACTGAAAATTGACCCAACTGGTCAACCCGCTAGCCCAACTACAATTAATAAAACAAGATAACCAAAATTGAAACATCTGGAAACGAAATAGGGCAAAAAGAGGAAGAGTGAAGCTGGAAAATGGCTCATTCATAGAAAACCAAGCATAAAAAATTGAATACATGGGAGCAATTGTTTTTAAAGAAATAAGCAAAGCTTTTAAAAGGTATCTCCCTTCTAAAAGGATAAAGGTCAAAAAGAGAGCCAAAAATATTGACCACAATTGCAAGTTACATTAGTCGTTTGGAGCAATAAACAAAACAGGTACCCAGTCTCCAAAGAGAAATGGAGGAAAAATGCACTTTTACACAACTTTGATATCAGACAATTAACCACTGCAAAAATGCTCATATCAACACTCGTTAATTGCTAGCAGCATCCTTGCACCAAAACTAAAAGCCAAAATGATGGAAGTCGAAATATATTATTCTGTTCTAATTTGTCAGAGGACAAAAAAAGCAGGCGAGAGAAGCCAACGAATCCACAGTACTTGAAGATCACCATCTGTCCCCAGATCTTGTCCTGCCAAATTACACACAGATATTAGTAGCACTGTTGTAAATCTTAGAAATAGAAAGCAACAAACCATGAAAGATAAATTAACAGCTTCCTGGCTAACATATATCTGCCACTATCTAGCATAAGGTAAGAAAAAGGATGGGTAGAGTGCACAGTAACTCGTACCACATCCAGTATATCATTTCTTCCCTTAGTGGACTTCAATTCACTTCCAACAGTCCCTGGAGGACAAGACTGGAACATCTTTGCCCCCAGGAATCATTAGCAACTCACATCACAGTCCTAATGAAACATCACACTGGAATTATTTTTTTGGAAAAATGTTCCGTCACATCTACAAATTCCAATGTTCTGGTCATCCGTGTGTCCACTTTCAGCGACATCTCAGACGTTAAGCTATCTACAGCTATTAAAAGAATAAATCATATACATGAGCATTTTTCACTTTGTGCTGTCCTTTTCTTTTCACATTTTCTCTGGGAATGGGAGAGGGATGTCAGTAGCTACAATTTACGTCACATCTTCACAGTGGTATATGTATATCAATCAGTTGGCATTACTGCACTTTCAATTCTTGGCAAAACTAACACGCTATGCCAAATAAATGCTAATACAAAAAATATCAAAGAGAATATTTCCACATAATGCAATAATTTTCCCCAAAACTCAGAATAATACAAAGACTCCTGAAAGACACATTATAAGAAAAAAATATATTTGTGTAGAAGGTTATAAGAAACAATTAATCTTAAGGTTATAAGATCACGAGCCGATCCCTTAAGGTTATTTATAAATATAATCTTATGGTTATAAATAATCTACTATATTATATACAGACTCACTAATGTAGTAGATTACCTTAAGGGTTCGGCTCGTGATCAAATTCCAATCACAAACGTAAGAATAGAGATCACATTTCCCCACCACTCAAAAGTTACACTCATCCTATACCTTCCTCAACACCAGCCCCCCAGAAAACAGATACAGAACATTCATACTCTTAAGTAATATGGTCCCCAAGATGAGATACTAAGGATCATGAAATGATAAGAGAAAGAGAACACAGAAAACCAAATTCCGAAAGTAAATTATTAGCAAGACAATTCCACCTAAGATCTTGAAACTCCAGAACAACTATCTGGTGGGAGAATCAATGTGATAACAGCTGTTTTAAGAATACAGGAATGTATTGAAATCAACAATCCTCTTGGAATTTTTTTTTTTTTTTTTTTTTGAAAATAAAAAACAATCCTCTTGGATCTGTCCAGACTTGAATAACAAATTCCTACATAACTATAGACTGTATCATATTCGAATTTGCAATCTCCACTTAAACCGTACTACAAAATCCCATATCTTTGACAGACCCAAAAGAAATAAAATAAATCTAAAGAAAACAAGGAGAACAAAACTGTTCTGGATTGTTATGCATGGCAGATTTCTGAGACAGAAAGTTTTAAGTCGGTAAAAATATTGGGCACAAGTGCCATCTAAATTAGTAGGCAAGCAGAAACAAACTTATAGTTGCAATGAAAAATAAGCATGGGAAGTGTTGGTGTGTAGAGAGAGAGTTCTACCTGTCGGACTCCCGGCTGCCAAAATATCCTTCTCTACCTCCTTGGAAAGATCTTCTCTCATCACCTGGCCTTGTCCACGCATCGCCGCCACCACGTGATCGAGGCCTCTCCGCCTGTTCATTTGGCCTGGCCCATGCATCTACACCATTGCGTGATCGAGGCCTCTCCATTTGGTCACTTGGCCTTGCCCATGCATCTCCTCCACCGCGTGATCGAGGCCTGTCCATCTGATCACCAGCTCTTCGATCCTCATAAAATGCTGGCTGAGAAAGGCTCCTATCAGGATGTCCAGCACCCCTGCTTGACCCAGAGCCTGGCCTCTGAATGGGTTTGTGAAAACAGACTTTTTCATCCAAATCACGGATTAGAAGTTCCAAGTCCCTCTCTTTCTGATTAATCACATTCTGTAAGTTAGTCTCGTCCTCCTCCGAGCACTGTGTAGCTTCCTTTCTGAGCTGCTCTATTTCTTCTTTCAGGTTCTTTTCCTCCTCCATCTCTGGTCTGAAATGTTTTAGTAATCAGGAAAAGAAAGATGGCTAAACAATCTTAATTTTCTTTACATTTCCTTCTCTGTTTATTGCTCAAGGATTACCAACAAAAAATGACCATAATATATGATTAGATAAACTTCAGAAATCCTAAATAATCACATAGCTGTATCTCCATTTTGAGTATTTCTTAGTACAATAAACATCACCTAACCTCATACCTTAAAGAGTAGTTCAAATTTAACAAAGATGTCCTACTTAAACATGAATAGGTCACAGCTGAAAGAATACACTTAGGAGATTCCTACTTATTGGACACAGATGCAATCAGACGTTTTCTTGTTTCTTAGTGTTTATAGTTAAATGATACAATTAGAGCACCTACAGTGATAGAGGCACCGATAGCACCTACCCGTCCAGGCCATTCACAAGGAATCAAGCTAAGGAGTTGCAGGCATTGCACGCTACCATGTGGAAGAATGATGTGTGGGGAGCCCTTTTCAAGCCACAACAAAGGGTATTCAACCTATAGGAATCTTGTAAGTTGCAAGATGAGGACATTCCAGAACTTGAGGGACCTATTGAAATATTCAAGAACTTCGGGGGCTATTTTGACAGCTTGGATTACTTGTGGGCCAAAGTGTCATTTATGCAAACTTGTAATAAGTATAAATATTTGAGTTTGCACTATTCTTCATTAGATTTTGATGAACAAACATATGAACTCCTTTGAGAGCATAGTTATTAGTCTAGCGTAGCTTTAGTCATAGCTTAGGGTAATCGTATTGAGTAATTGAGGGTGGATTCTCTTAATTGCTATCATAACTTCTTTCGCATTCAATCGAAGGTTTCCGTTTTGTGGATTCAATTTGGTTTCCATTGATTGTTTGTTGGGATTTATAGTTAACCCATTGGTTCAATTGAAAGGTGAGGGTAACTAGTCCCTTGTTGTTCATAAACCGGTGAGTTTATTATAAGTTGCCACATATCTTTTCTCTTTGTTTCTTTCTCCCCCGTTCTCGTGCGCCTCGTATATCGATCCGCATCATATAGCATCTAAAAAGGACACCTCAAAACCCTTATACCCACTGATTCTCAACAATTGTAGAATCCTTTTAGGAGTGAAGACCTATCTCCAGCTTTCACTCACTAACTGAAACCACTATTTCTTATGGACACTAAAATATACTCACTCCATCCCACAAAATTTGGACCCGCGGAGCAATCAAGAGCACTCTGTTCAAATATTAAGTTTGACTGTTCAGGTAATAGTTTGAAATGCGATAAATTCTCCACAAAAAGAAGTTAATTTTGGAATGTAATAAAAATGTAGTAGGATAATTATCGTGTCCGGCACATACCTCGGCTAAATCCGGTGGGGTAATTCCTCCTCCCACCATTACACATACCGAATAAGAAAAATATAATAGTTAAAAGATATCACGTCAAATTTGACGTAATGAATAATGTTAGGTTACATTTGTTTGAATAAAAGATGAGAGAATATCATCTAACCATTCTAAGCAAGCAAAATGGATGTTAATTTCATATAGAATATAAAACCAGGCAACTCTTCAACTTGCACAATGAGTAACATTCTCTAACAAATATTGCAAAATAACAATTCACATCCAGAAGAGCTGGCTTGAACATACTTGTTCGAGTATTTCCTTTTCTTTGAGGTGAAAGAGACATTAGAAGAAAAAAGCAGCAGGGTGAACACAAAGATGCAATCTAGTGCTCTATAATATAGACAGATATTAGTATCAAATAGCACGAACTTAAAGCCTTTATCTTACCACGTTTACATATGTCCTGTCATTTGAAAAGGCAGGTTAAATATCGTACAATTGAGAAATCTACAAGGTCAAGTAAAGGAGTAATGGTCCCAAAAAAGGACTATCTTTTTGTGGACTTAAGTTTGCATGTATTGTATTTTTTGTGGTCTGATATATACTCGTACAAGATAGCAATGCCTAGCAGAAAGAGGGAGGGTTTCCATGACGCCTTCACATGTATCAAACCCTAGGTATCACCCTTATTTTGCATCAAAAAGACTCAACAGCAATAGCAGGCACGATAGCTAATGAAGAAGCCAATTAATGCCTTTTTATGCAGGGGTAGTCAACCATACCTTCAACCAACACGTAGAAGAAGAAAACACATGATATACAAAACAAAAAGAGACATACAAGTATCATACAAAATAACCTATTATCCTTCTCCCACTGAAGGAACATCTATTACACTCAGAAGGGAAAACAAACACATGATATAAAACAGAGAGAGAAATAGAGCTACTAATACATATCAATCTACCATTTACCACCAACTTAATGAACAGTAGTTACCACACCATATAAGGAACAAAGATTAAAAAATAAAAAAGTTAACTAGAGAACGAGTTGATCAGGAACTCTTAGGCAAAATAGATAGTAAAGTACTAGTTAATTCGATACAAAAAAACCAACTCTCTCTCAATTAATGTGGACAAGGGTAGAGGGTGGGCCCATTATCTTCAAATTTCAAAGGCTGTGGTTCACCCTAAGGGTTGGGGGCCAGATGGATTTCTCGGTCATCAAAAAAATATTGTGAAATATTCACTTCCCACTAAAAACATCTGTGATAAAGTAAGCTTTTCTATATATACGACCAGCGACAGGAGTATGCTGATGATGTGAACCAAATTACACTTTGCTGTTAATCAAACAGACTAGTGATATGCTAAAAGTTTAATATGCTAAAAAAGTCAAAGATGGACCCAGTATCTTATTTTCATGTACAATTGCCATGTTCCGCGAAGAAGCAAAAATTTACAACTCTCTTCAGAATTTTCAGAACAATTGAAAGCAACTCTTTAATTTTGGTGCTGTTTAATATGTAAAGGACATCAAAACTAAGAACTGTACATAGAACCTTTATTATCTGAAAGTAAGCAGGACAACCAGGGAGGCAGCAAGGGTTTTGAGGTTCTTTTGTGGGTTATCCACTTATTCTCCCAATCAAGTTCTGGTTCAAACATCAGAAAGTTCAATTACTTACTGCCACATTTTTTTATTAACCGTGGTGTCTGGGCCAGCTTTCACGCACCTCGACTAATTCCAAGTAAGATCTATCACCTCCCACCCACAACAGACATTAGGTACTCTATCTACCAAAACTAAGATAGATGGAAAGAATCACCAAGTGTTTTTTTATCTCTAGTGGGATTTAAACCTGAGACCTCATGTTTTCAACCAACTTCATTGACCACTAGATCACACCCAAGGGGGCAAAATGCACCATTTAGGTTTGACTGACACTTCTACATAAGGTTATTTATTGCCACTGCTTAGCATAAACTGGTTTGAAGGTTAAATAATTCATTTTTCTTAACACCAGATAGTTAAGCTCGTACAGCTTTACATAGAGAAGCCAGAGAAAAAGCATTGTTTTCCACACACATGGTTTTACGATTTGTAAATCTACGGTGATGGTTGGTTCTAAAATGTTCAGTCCTGGGATTGCAGAAGGGAGAAAGGAAGTTGAATATGCTTGTACAAAGTGAAGATGGTGGGATGCAGAGAAACACCAATACCAATGCTGAAAGGAGAGCTTGGAAGTTGGGCTGAGTTAGACGAAAGGAATATCTTGAAAGGAAAGGAGAGCTTGGAAGTTGGGCTGAGTTAGACGAAAGGAATAGCTTGAAAGGATTTTGGAACTTCTGCCAAGAAATCTTTTGACAGCATAGACCAAAGAAAGAGCCTCACTAATAATGCATAGCATCACCCGCTTTTCAAGGATTCATGGCTAGGGGTGCAACCGAGCCGAGCTGTTCACGAGTAGCTCGGTGTTTGGCTCATTAAGGGCTCGACTCGGGCTCGTTCGTAAAGTAAATAAATCGAGCCCGGGGTTGATTTTATGTTCGTTAATTTAAATAAGCCGAGCTTGAGCAGAGTGATACTCGGCTCGATTTTGTTCATGAACAGCTCGTTCATAGAGCCCAACACTAGACTTAATTAAAGCTCAATCCGTAAACGAGCTAGAGAATTTATTTAGTAAGTTGAGCTAGAAAAGCTCTGTGTACATCGTTTAAATTGTACAATTTTTATTTGGAGCTAGAGAAACTTAAATTTATTTACTAAAAAGGGTGCAAATGAGCCGATCTTAAATTGAGTTCATGAACATTATTTAAACAAGTCAAGCTCGAATGGAGCTCGTGAACATATTAAACGATCAAAATACGAGTTGAACTTAAACCGAGCTTTAGCTAGTCAAAACCTTAACGAACTGAGCTCGATTTTGGGGTATAAAAGCTTGATCGAGTTTGAGCCGAGCTCAAGTTTGGCTCTGACACTAATGAACCGAGTCTGAACACTCTCAAGCTCGGCTCGGTTGCACCCCTAGTCATCATTATGTTGCTTATACACATATTGGCATAGATGACCACCTTCTCTAACTCAACAATCTAGTCTTCTTCTCCTAGTTTACTAAAATCACGCCTCTAAATTCATATCCACCCAAGTTAGCAGAAACAACTACGCTAAAAGACTCCAATATTACTACCTATAACTTCTTTAATTCAGCTCTTAACGTCGTCATGTAAATACATAATTTTCACTCTTCACACTAGGCCTCAAGAATACTACACTGGACACATGCAATAGTTTTAACTTACAATCTCACATATTAACATACTATCTCATACAATTCAAATGGGCACATGACTCTGGCTACTTACTATAGTCAATCACTATTTTGACCCTATTTTTTGCTATTCTTCGAAATTTAAAGTCAAACTTCTAACTCTAGGGTCATTCTACTACTTACGGACCATGACATCCCAAATCTTACTATCTTACGAGTGAAATTGCTACTGCTCAATCATCCTAGCCATACCTCCTCCTTATTGTGTCTTACCTACATAAAGGGTTTTACAAAAGGATCTGAACATGCATCTTACTATGGTTTGATATCATGAGTTATAGATAATTTATAATCTTTCAAATCAACATGCCTGAATGCACTAATGAGCTTCTCTCGAGCCCTTGTGCAACCTTGAGATTTCATGCTAGCTCTATCTGAAAACTAAACTTCCTTTGCTTCTAACTGCAGAAATTTGAGCAATGCTCAAATATGCATAATTTTCTTAGAGGACTACTTTGTGGCACGATTTAGAGTAAAGAAGGAAAACTTTTCTTAAATGTCCATAATCACTCATTTACAGAGTGGGGGCCTCATAACCATAAATAAGATCCTACTGATATGGCTTCATAGACACCTTAGGACACTTGAACTTTGTTCTTTGATACAAAGTTTGTCACGCCCGAGTCTACTCGCTGGATGTAACTTGCTCCAAGCTATTCCTTGGCCTATCAAAACACATAAAACCTGAGTTGAAAAGTATTACAGAAGATAATACATGGGCTAACTTTTACAACATGAATAAATTATAAGGAACTTTGTGAAAATCTATAATTTGATACAATTGTTAACTATCTATGAAGCCTCTACTAATACTGATGAGTAGTTGGAACAAACCCCAAACAAACTCTAAATAATTAGGGAAAAAAGAAATAACATGAGCTGAAAACTCTAAGTATATCGTCCTCGAAGAATGAGTACTCACCATTTGCTAACTGGAATCTATTGGTACTTCCTATCCTTAAAGTTGAGATGAAATAATAGTGTGAATGTAGCCATAGAGTATGCGTCAGTACTTTGAATGTACTATTATGTGATTTTATGCAATAACTTTCAAAAAAAACATAAATAAATCTATGTAATAAAAATACATGACTGAAATCTAGAGATGATAGTGTTTAAATATGCATAAACTGAGACTGACATCATAAATCTTTTACTGAACTAGAACTGAAACATATCTGAACTGTAGGACTGAGAAATCATAAACGCTTTGAACAAATAAAAGTTAAGACTATGAGATAATAAAGATTGGTTATATGCATAAAAATATTTCATGAAAACAGAGTTGTAGTGACTCACATTTCAACGAAAACTGGATATCACAATAATAATGAGAATATGCATATCTATTGGAAAATAGTGAGTCATGCAACATGTTTTATCATATTCTAAAACTAAAAGTTGAACATAGCGGGAGTATCTATTAACCGATATAAACCATGCAAACTACATAGAGTCCAAGTATGCTAACCCCTACAATGTAAAAGAGGGGTTTCAGCTTACCAAGGATAAACACATAAGCGTAATTGGATCCAAGTACCGTACTTTATAATTTTATGTATGACCCTTTACTACAAGTGAGTGACCCAGAGTATGACCTTCTACTTCAGGTGAGTGACCCTATGTCACGACCCGATTTTGCAGATCATGATGGCACCTACTATACCTCCAGTAGGAGAACCAAACCCCATAGTCCGTAGCCGAAGCGGAGGACTACTACACTTAATGCGGAAGAATATCAAGATATATGGAATAATAAAGTTATGGAATTTAA
>JBDJHY010244323.1:0-10781 GCA_039654485.1 Withania somnifera
TGGCACTAGGAATTATCATTTGACTAATTAATGTTGGGACTTGATACTGACTCCTTTCGACAATGACTACAACTGCTAGCACATGATTCAGTCGTCATACGATAGTGAGTACAACTTTTTAGAACTATCACATACACTATTTCAGAGGATCATTGATACAATTCCCTTGAGCATTTTTAGTGATGCTATAATATATAGGTGTGGAATGCCATGACTTTCCGAGTACGACTTAATGATGTTATTGATATGAGACACTGGTTTCCTGACTATGACACCCTTGAGGTTATGTGATTTGGGATGTGAGGTTATGATGACGTTAGAGATTGTACGTAGTGGGCGTACCTCCATGGACCTTGCCTCCTGGCTTCATCGATACGGAGGGGGTAAAGGAAGAAGGAGAGATATACTAAAAATATTTAGGGTATCCTTCCATGGATTCGGTCTGCTGGACATATGGGTACCAGAGGAGAAACATAGATAGGACTGATTACTTCATGTGAGTGTATTTATTTTTCTGCACTTATTTTTTTCAGTGTACCCTGGCTAAGAGTAAGGGCTACGGTGAGCGTAAATTCTGTGTTAGATTTATTTATTATATTATTGCTTCGATGCTTAATTATGGTAGTGTTACTATTAAGACTTACTACTTATATGAATTATTGTGTGTTGTACCTTTTTTCAGTCTTTCCTATTGTAATTGAGGTTCTTTTTTTGACTCCTAATTATTGTTGTTGTTATTCACATATACTGTTGCATGGATTCTAGGTACGTTTTCCTTCATCGCCTGAAATCCTATTATATGATTAGCTAGCGATACATGTTCTTCTTGTTTCTTGATCCCTACTTGAGTAGCTAGCTTCCATGATGTACTATTTTCTTCTATGATGATATTTGTTGCCTTCCGTTATTTACTGCTTTATTATTGTTATGTACCTAGTGGGACCTCGAAGCCTACTAGGTACGGGTTTTCTCAGCAACTTGTACTCATACAACACTTTCCATGTGTAGATCCGAGTATAGGTGCCCGACCTTGATTTACAGATCGTTGTTCATGCAAATTCTATTGATTTTTAGAGACTCAATGTGAGCTTGGCGTCCAGCTTTTCCTGGTTCTCTTCAGCATTGATTTTGATCTCCATGTATTTTCAGAGATACATTGTATTAGACATTTGATTCCTTGTTCTGTACTTAGAAGTTTTGCATTACACTGATACCGGGTTTTGGGCATTGTTGATACATTATACTTCCACTTTATTTTTTATATTATCTACTATACTTGTGCTTTCCTCTTTTGATATAGTAGCCCTGCGCTTCCGCTTCGACTATAGGGTTGGTTGTCTTACTAGTGGTATTGTATATGCCATCATGATTCAAGATATTGATTCATGATAACAACTCCTATTACTAGGATCTAAGTACAAAACTATATAGGAAATTTTAAATACAACCATCACATAAGGGAACTAACCACTATCTTTAAAGCCCAAAATCGAAGTAAAAGAGCGCACTTGAACTCTAGTTGAGAGCCAATGCTGATGCGACCATGTATGTACCACAAGTAAAGTAAGAGAGGAATAAAGGCAACTAAGGGAAGAAAAGGAAATAAGCACATAAAAACCTACTCGACACCCCATCTCATTGGCAGGCACAAACAACACAACAAACCCACCATAACCCCCCCCCCCTCGAAGCTTGGTGAGCACACAAATGATGCGAGAATGAATGTATGGGTGTACTGAAAAGTAAATCTGATCAATACTGACTAGTGCCAAATCCTTGGGGCTTGACCCTTAGTGCCAACCCATACCAAATCGGGGTCCCTAACCCTTAGTGCCAAAATCATAACATAACATGGGGTCTCCGAACCATAGTGCCAAACTGTACCAGATCGTGGGGTCACTAACCCTTAGTGCCAATACCGGGGGTCTTCACTACATTAGTGACACAAGTAACCTTCTGAGTAACATTGTATCATCTATGATAGTTAAAAACTCTCCCTGTTATATTTGAAAATAGTGCAATACCACAGGGTGGTCATGCATTACATATAAGTATAAGTAAGAAAATCTCCATTTTTATTAGTTAGTAGGCCAGGAAAACCTCCAATTTTAATTGGTTAACTTAGAACATAAAGCTACCATAGTCTCAGTGCACACTGTGCTCGATCAACCAAAAGTGACAATGTGAGGATTCATAATAAAGGTGCAACTATAGTAAAACATTGGATGCAAGATGAATTAGTAAAGTAGGATCGGCAAAAGAGAACTCATCTCACTCACTCGACATAAGGGCTCAAACCTAGCCAAAGGTTCTGAGGCTGCCCCTCGCAATACCAGGACAATCACATATAACCCACACCCTCTACGTCCCTTCATGGGACACCCGAAAACCAAAAAATAGTAACAACTCATCTAAATCGAGGATTTAGCGATTCAAGTACAAGAATTTAGTGAAATTGGAAAATCTACCAATGGAGCTCAAACAGGCTATAGTAATCACATGGAATTCACGTAGAAAATTTGCGTTAATCATATGGAAATTATACAAAAATGGGCGTATTCGCGTTAATCACATGGAAACTATAGAAAATTTGCTACAGTAAAAATTTCCACGAAGGCACAAAATCATACCGGTGTCCAACAGTAAAAAACCAAATATGAATTTTTTGTGGAAAATATATTATGGACTCAATGGAATCGACGAAATGACATACAAAAGTCATTTTAATGAACAGAACCCCAGACAAAAACTTAAACCAAAGGTGCAATTTTTGAACTCTCCACAACAACACAAGTCTGGGCACCTTCGTAAGTAAGATAATGACTTAACAAGCCCAAAATCATTATCTCAGAGTTGATGGAATCATTGAATTTTGATTTGATACTCCAATCACTAAAGACCACCCAAACCCCAAAATGAGTTTTGGACGAGCTGAAAATCTATAAAATAACTCAAACTCAAAATAAGAACCCCAAGACATGAACTTAAGGTCTATGTAGACTAATGTTGATGTTCTAAATTTAGAAAAACCATCTAAATTTGATTCCGAGTACATTTACTACAAATTTACTATCAAGTTCCTCCATTTCAAAACTAAAACTTCAACACAGGGAATTTAGATAACGGGCTATAGAACCGTCAGGGAACAGAACTAATGGTCCCAACAAGTCGTAAATGACTCGGGCTAGATATCAAAAAACTCTAGACATGGAAAAAGATGAAAGGTAAGTAAATGACCAAAAGGATTATCACAACAAGCTTGGTGAATCCGATCCAGCACTATAAGATCACATGTAGGAGTATCTATACTCACGGGCATAGGTAAAGGCTCACACACAATGTTAAACAGGCAAAAAAGTATGTGAACATATAAGAGTATGTAGAACAAGGGTCAAATAATGCCAAAGATGGCTGATGAAAAATAGATAACATACCAGTAGCCACTGCATCAGAAGCCGCTGGTCGAGTTTTGTCTGGTATACATAAAACAGACGGTGCTCAATACCTACTGATCTCATCTGATGTCCCCTCCTCTATCCTTATAGACCCACCACGACCTTCTCGAATAGCTAAATGTCCACCTCTAATAGGTGGTGGTACTACTTGAAGAGGCTCTGCCTTTGCTATTAGCTAAGTAGACCGGCATCATGGAAAATGTACGACATAGTGACCTAACTTGCCAGACTCAAAGCAATCCTAGCCTCTTCCCCAATCGAAAACACTGATTGAACCACCCTTGCCACCATAGCCCTGGACACTAGTAGTAGCCCCTAGCTGGGTGACTGCTCTAACCCCTACTAGCTCATGGTAAGGAGGCCTAAATTGGTCTATTAGGCTATCCTTGATATTTGTGTTGTTGCTACTGAGTTCTACGTGTGTCATACCATCTCTCGAAGGATTAAGACCCACTAAAATTTCTCTAGAAGCACTTTCTTTTATCGTTACCCCCTTAGGCCAAGCGATGATATCTCTCCATGTTGCGAGCATGATCAACTACTGCTAACAATGGACTACCCTGAGCAAACAATAACCAGATATCCATTTGTAACTCTAATCTTAACCTAGTTATAAAATGGCTAATCCGCTCAGCCTCTGTCGGCATAATAACAACCCCATACCTCAAAAGCTATGTGAATCAGGACTTATACTTAGAAATTATCATCGATCCCCACTTTAAGTAAATATACTGAGCTTTGAGTTCCTGGAGAACACTCCGGAGATCATACTGATCCATAAAGGCATCCATAACTGTCTCCATGTCATAGGTGAAGACCCTACTGGTCTTCTTTTTCTATATGCTCTGTATCAAGCCTCAACATAACCCTCCAACCGATACCCAATGAAATTAACTCTACGAGTCTCTCTCAAACCCAAGGTCTGCAACATCTCCTCACACTCTGCAATAAACTGACAAGGTCCTATCGGGATTCACCAAAGAACCTCAGAGGCACCACACAAGTAAAATGACTATGCCTCTTCTAGTCCTCAAAAGTCATAATATAAATTGTAGGATGAAGCTGAACAAAAGGCTGAATTGACTGTACATATTTAATAGGTTATAGGGGAGGAACTGAGGCTGCCACTAGTATTTGTTGAATAGGAAGAGATGAGGCACCCTGTGACAGTCCCTGAGCTGAATCTGACCCTCATCTGTAGGTGCTCTACTAAACATAGTAATCATACACTGCCATATGTCTCTAAGTTCCTCATTAAAAGGGCGATATTTGCGGTGGAGGTAAACTTGTAGGTGCAAGATCAGGTCGAGCAACTCTAGCCCAGACTCTCCCACGACCTCTGGGCCTACCCAGTCCCTGAATGGAGATCACTATGGAGGCGAGGAGCATAATCACCTCCAGATACAAAACATGTGAACCATCTACAATGGATTAGAACCAAAGTGAATAACCAGTAAATCAATGGAAACTTCGTACGAAAGAGTCAATAAAAGTCATCCCTATATTAGAGGCCATAGGCCAAAGTAATAATAGATACGGGGCTCTAATCTAGTAACCCATCCTTGAGATGGTAGTTTACCAAATATATACATTACTAAATACCCAATCTAAAATGAGTAAGTCGTAGCTACCTGAATTCTGAAAAAAACCTCAAAAACAAGCTGGAATACTTGAAAATTATAAACAAGCTCAGAAATAGCATGAAGCTAGAAAAAACATAATCCAGGCATCAAGATGAGTAAGAAAAGACACATATTGTTATATAAATAGCGGGGTCAGAATCCAAACTAAAAATAGGTTTGTAAACCCTCGTAGCTCTAAAAATAGAATATTTATACCACCGTATAAGCATAGTTCATAGCTCATGTGGTACAAAATAGATCTCAAACCCACGATAAAAATTAAAAAATAAGCCCGGAAAGTTTATAATATAGAAAGCTTTACAAATTATAAAATAAAAGATTATCTGGTAGAAACGCTCGTAGAACTACCACAAACCGATCCTGCATATCCAAATTATAACTAAAACTCACTAATTAAATTGACTTACTCAACTCTAGAGAGAATTTCAGAAGGAACTCTATACTGCCAATTTCCTTTCACGAAAACATGTTTAAGTGCTATATATATATATATATATTAAGGGGTGGGGCAGTGGGGAACATAATAATTAGATTAGAGAAACATCCTTATTTAGGAATCTTATATTAAATAGTCGTTATACATATAAACTCGTTATAACAAAATTATAATATTTTAAATATATCAAAATTAGTAAAAAATTATTTCTAATAAAACCTACCTTTTGAAAGAATAAATTTCCCACACAATTTGATATGTTTTCTCTCATAAAATATTAATAACTTATAACTTTTTTACAAAATAATAAAGTATGTGACTGGATTATTTCAAAACACTATTTCATAACCTTTTCAATAGTTTAGGAAGATACTAAAAATATATCTTTTAGTTTTACTAAAGATAGGGACATAATTATTAGTTAAATTAAAATGATTTAATTTAGTCATACCATACCATAACTGAAATTCCTGGGATTCGAGCCAAAAGTCCCTCTAAACTAAAGTCTATGTTACAGAGCTAATGGAATTGTCGAATTTTGATTTTGAGCACGTTATCAAGAAATTTATTATCGAATAATCTAATTCAAAGTTAAAATTTTAAAATGACAAAAATCAAGATAAATATGAAAGAAGTGTGAGGATCCAAACTATTAGTCTTAAATAAAAAAATGATATGAGGAAGTTACAAAACATATAGAGAAATTATGAAAATACGAAAATGAGCCGAGGGTGTTACAATTAATCTCTCTCTTGCTAGGGTTGAGAATATTGTTTTTGGCTAAAGGGGAAGTCATTGGATTTGTGTTAAAGTTTTTGAAAGTCAACTTTGGTGTGATGGGTGACGATCTCTTCAGATGGTGATTTTGGAATCTTATGTTAAAGGAGAACTGGTTTAACCTAGGTATGTTTGTCTGATCAATCCATATTCACTTCGGATCCACCAAGGTGACATTTAAAGATTCATCTATTTACTCCTTTGTTTAAAAATATTTCTCCTATTTTTATTTAGTAATCTTTATCGTCACCATTTTTAGAGAGACACAAACCGTTGTGCGATTATTGTGTCCAAAATTCATATGTCCTTGAATGAATTCGGCATTTTCATATGTTAAGTTAAACTGATCTCAACAAATGGCAGAGATTTCTAGAATTTGATACTCTATGAACTGATTTATATATTTCCTCATTTTATTCTTGTTAATCCTCACTTTATTCTAGATGATCCTCGCTTTTTTTATTTATAGTGATTGGGGGAAAAAAGTGAACGGTGGTGGTGATGTTTCTACTGTAGCTGGTCAGTTGGAGTAGGGATTCTCCCAGATTTTTGGTAAACATATAGCTGGTGAAGAAATTCATGGTAAATTTTATTCTATCACTTTAATCTAAGCTTACTCAGGAGATCCACATTTATTTTTTAGACTTGGTTTTGGTTAATAGTTGTTTTTGTTCAAAAGATTTTAGTGTGTTGTTGATGGCTGACAAAATCTATTAGATTTTGATCACGTATATGATGGGAGTGATTTGCACGTCAATTCACCACATATGAACAATATTGTTAATGAGCTGACCAAGTTTACTTTTCTTTTTTTAAATATTAAGTTTATTTTTTTCCTAATTTTGGAGATTGTTGAACTTGTGTTTTAGTGTTTCATATGTTGTTTGGCTGGTGATCAGTACTTGCTAACTTTGTTCAATTATAAGGGTGATCAATTGATGATGTAGGTGATGTATTTGTGGTTATTTCACTACTATACTAAACATTATGTGTGTTTAAACTTACTTAGTATACTACAAATTAATATGTATTCTATCATGTTTCAGTCTTAATTGCTTAATTTTTCTTTCTTTCTGGTGTAATTAGGTAAACGAAGCAGAATCAATACTTTTGCCTCTTAGAATTGTTGTAAGATTGGAAATAGATTCTTTTTTTGTAATTTTTCTCACTTGTAAATTCCTTAATGCTTGCTTTATACTACAATCCCTTTCTTTTCGAAATTGTGTTCTTTGTTAAATGCGTGAGAAAATACATTTTATTCTAGGTTAAAAGATTTACCAAACTCATTCATTTCATTGAGTTCATTGATTTTGATGTTAGTAGCGTTAACTAAGTTTTGTTGCTTTTAGTTGGAGATTGTTATTCATAAATGGTACACAATGTTATTTTTCTTCATATTGACAAACTCACTCTTCGATTTTTTCACTTCAAGTCAAAAAATATACTAGTGCAATCTAATAAAAGATAAAAGTTCTCATATCCCTGTGCTAAGGTTCCTTGATACTCTATGTTTACCAACTATCTATGGCCAATTATGAAGCAGGTTGATTTAGGAAATCTGAAGGGTTTACAATTCATGAAGTGTTATAAATTTCTATTAGTTAGCCCATTTCCATTGAGAGTTGGTAAATTCAGTAGTGGAATTTGCTTTGCCTAATTCTGCTGTTCCCGTGATCTATTGACTTCTTACATGGGGTTAGGTAGTACTAGTACCAACTCTCCTATTTAGAGGGATGGTGGGCTTTAGTTTTCACTATGTTATGCGTCAATGGATATATGATTTTTCTATTTATGTAAGTATTAATACCAACAGGAACAATACATTTATTTATTCTAGTTGAGATCTATTCAGTTGCTTTGCGTTGGGAAGAGAGTTATGATGTTTTCTTGTGGACATGAATTTGAATTTTGATTTAGGTTACCAATTTTGTTTTAGGTCCACCACAAAAACTACATGTTGCATGCTTTTGTGTTACGTATTTATTTTTTGATTCATAAGAGTTGATCCTTTAGTGTATTGATCTTAGTTTGATGGAATAGAACACTTGTGATGTGTCTTGTCAGCTTGTTAGTACTCTTCTTTCATCCCATTATATGAGGTTTTAATTGGACACAAAGATTAAAGATTAAGATGTTAATTTGACACATATATTTTTTTAGCAAGTAGAAGTAAATATTAAAGTAATAGTTAAAAGGTTATTTTTATAGATAAAGGATCATATCAAAGTTTAAATTTGAATAATTTAATGAATTTAAATACTTTTCAAGGTGTGAAAGTTGTTTAGAGTACTACTGCTAGTAGACTATTTGTTAAATTTGTTGGATATTAATATACAAAGGATAAATAGTTCGAGGTAGAAAAAAAAATGTTTTAGAAATTATAATAAGTTGGGTGGACTTAATACTCCTCAAAATAATTTTAGTTGAGTGCTTGAGGTATCTTTCATGTTCCAAATCAAAACCTCTTTATCCTCTTGCAATGAATTAGAACCTAGAAGTTCACCCATAGTTGGAACATAGTAAAATGAATGGAGAAGATGTGCTTCTATTAGGTTATATCATCACTTTTAAAAAAGTACTATATTTCTCTCATCTGTGTATTTTACTTTGGAAATTAATATGTTAGTATAGGTTTGCAAGAGCATCCCACGTTCACATAGGGCGCTTGACAAGGTAGATTTGGTCAGGAAGACAAAAATGTTATTAGTTATTCTGCTCTGCTGGGAAAGATAATCCATAAAGGGGACTGATACCAAACCTCAGAGTCTTGTATTCCATGTATATCCTCTTTTATCAAGGTGTGCGATGAATCCAAAAGAGACTAACAATTACCTGACTATGGATGAATACTTTTGCGAACACAGATCACAATAACTTTGAATGATGCACCTGCAAATCAAAGGCCCCAAGGTGGTCTCCAGGGTATTCTCCGATGCTTAAGTTAGTATTAAGTCGAGAAAGAATTTCAGTTATATTTGAGAGTAGTATTTTTAGTATACCTTTGCCTCTGAACCTTCTAGGCTTTTATAGGTGTTTCTGGCGGCCTTAATTAGTAGATGTTAGGATATTAGAGTGATCTCCTACCATAACTCTTCTACTTATTGATGGTATTGCAATCATACCATGATTCCTTATCTATTAGCAGTACTTATTTAATTCTGGTAATTATCTAAATATAGTAATTGTAATATTCACACAATTAATTACATTTAATAACTCCTAGCCTACTACTATTATTCTACAGTAGTCCCCCCTCTCGGAGTCGAAGTGTGTGTTTACGCCACTCGACTAAAATTAAAGAATAGGGATGAATTGTGTGCCTCTGAGGTCTTTCCCCGAGGTCATATATACATCCCAAGTGTGGACCTTTTAATGATTCACCTCGACTAGCTTAGAGAGGTCCCTTGGGAAACTCATGGGTGTGCTTGGATAGCTTTTTTCGAGGTGAATTACTTCATTAGCTGTTTTATCAACTAGTCTGTGGCCGAGGTGATTTGACCAAAATCGTATCATCCGACGTCGCCTGATGAGGTTAATAAGCGGGCTAATTATGTAGTTAGCCTTTGGGCCTCGTTTGATGGTTCACCTCAGCTATCTTGCCGAGGTGATTTATCATTATTACGTCACATTTTTCCAGGGTGTCAGGTTATACCAACCTGGGACGCCCCGGGGTCGGCGTGACACTTAGGTTTTTTCTTTGTTTTAAATAGATGGTATGGGCGGGATGCTTTTATTTTCCCCGCCTCCTTTTCAAGTGTCATGATCTTCTGCCTTTGGCTTACACGTATCATAATCCCTTTTAAAGGACGTTTTGTCTTCTGCCCGTCCGTCTAGGGAATATGCGACTTTTTACTGCAACACCGTCTTTTCTCTTTTCTCTTTATTTTTATTAAATAGGAATCTTGGGATTCTAATCCATATCTCCATATACTTCTTCTTTTTCCTTAGTACCTTTAGTTTGCCATTTTTTAGTTTCTTGCCATTCTTTAGAACCTTCAACCCCACTTTGCTTTTCCTTGTTCTTCTACTACCAGTAATTATGTCGTCCTCTTCAAGTCCATCTTATAGTTCTTTTTCTCCTGAAATTTATGAGGCGGAGGTGTATCGTATAGGTACTGATACACCCAGCCTTCAAACTCTGACCCCTTCTTTTAAGCCGAAATTTCATGGCTTCAAAGGTAACAAGTAGTCTCAAAGTGGATTTCTTGCTACCTTCTCTTAGAGGGTACCATTTCCCCTCTGATTTTGAGTTTATCTTGCCCCGTCCTGGTGACAGGGCTTGCTCCCCCCATGGGGTTTTGCACTATGTACTATGAGTACATAGTTTCGGGGTTACGACTCCCCCTTTTTCTCTGTTAGTTAGTGTTTTAGGGGTCTTCAACTTAAACCTTGCACAATTGACGCCTAACGTCATGCGTCAGTGGGATTCACCTTGGCCTGCTCTAAGGTTGGGGTGGAGCCTAGTGTAAC
>JBDJHY010244334.1:0-10781 GCA_039654485.1 Withania somnifera
GTTGAATTTGTGAAGACCTAGCTAGGTTGATCTTTGAATTTGCGGTCGGTTTGATACATTCACAAAAGAGGAGCCTTGGACCAGTTAGCCTCCTTAACCTTCGCACACATTCATAGTGGTTCAGCCATGCCCAAGATCACGTTATTTGTCCCGGGATGTGTTTGCATAGGGAAAATCCTTGGTAGTATATAAGTTCAAAATTCAATTTTACTTCCATTTATCATCGTCTTTCATGCTTAAACTCAAAATCCACAATTGTCAATCCTTTAGATTTTTCATATGACCTTTAGTATTGTTGAAAACTATATTTCTTCAACTTTTCTTTAAATATTGGTAATTTTCCATGTTAATTTCATCAAGTTTCATTCAAAAATTCTCAAATTTTACCAAGTTATTTCTTTACATTAATCCATCAATTTTGAGTTGTTACTTGCTCTTGAGCTTTAAATTTTGGGTTTGAGTTTCCTATGATGTGGAAAATATTTTTATACCTTTGTCTGGATTTATGGGTTTGTGGACCCGTAGTCCCATTTTGAGTCACATTTTGGTCCCAGCAATAATTATAGCATTATGGGTATTATTTACCTCATTTAATGTATAAATAATTGTTTTACTAGTTTTTTGATTCTTGCAGAATTTTGGATCTTTTAGAGCTATTTAAGTTATTATTTCTTGATATTAATGAGCTTATCTTTAGACACCATGTAGGTTATGGATTACCGATCTAAGTGGGTTTATATTTGAAATAATAGTAGTAATTATCTATCCTTTGGCGGAGATTTACGTTTGGTACCCCTGACCCCATCCATTTTTTAGTGTGGTTTTTGGTTGTGCTGGGTGTTGCATTCGATTATAGATTACCCTATGACCCTATATGGTCTTATTTATGTGAAATGCCCATGAGTCCCAGACATTATTACTAGTTATAATTTCTTTAGTGATCAAGCCTGTGCAGGGCCGGTAAGACTTTTTGATATATATATTATTTGTGGTTGTGCACGACATCATGAAAACTAGTTTTATGCATTGATTTCTCATATTTTATGTACAAGATCCGATATCACTAGTTTTGAAACCTTGCATGATCGTGTCATCCCATTTTTAATATTATGGAATTAAAAATGAGTACAAAATGATGATTTACCAGTTTTCAATGATAAAAGGCTAAATGTTGTTATAACCACTATTTATAGATATTACTAGACTTGTTGAAGGCTAGATGATAGACTTTGAGATTTATACTAATTTTTGACTAGATAAAGGCCAAGCAAGGATATTGATTTATACTAATTTAGATCCACTAAAGGTCAGGCAACAATCTGAGATTGATATTTGAGATAGACCATATGGGTTCAATTATATTAATGAGATATTGAGATAATATATAGTGCTAAACTCCATAAACCTTGACGATCTAGGATAGTATGTGACCGAAGGAGGAGTACATGGGGGAGTAGAGGTATATAAGTACAGATCTTCGATAGGTCCTACCTGTCAGACCTATAGAAACCAAAAGGGGAGCTTACACAATTTTACTAACATCACATCATGTATTTTTTTTTGCATATTCTACTCTTGAATGTTGTTATCTGGTTGTACACTCTAATTATATTAGCAACAGAAGGTTTTGTATTCACTTTGTTTCATCCCTCAGGAGTATGGGCGCTTGTTGTGATATTAATTTATTTCTGTTATGATATTCATAAAATAATAGTTTGTGACATTACTCTTCAAGTTTACCTCATGCCTTGTATTATTTTACTACTTGATTGTAGTTGTTTCATCCCTTCCATTTTTCCTATTTGAGGTTAAATATATACTATCATATCTATTGTCGTTTATTATTTATTGGTTAGTTAAGCATAGATTTAGGTACGTTCTTAGCCTTGTTTATAGAATTATTGTTATTTACTATATAGCTTCTAGGGCCATTTACTTGTCTAACCTTTTAGCTAGTTTCTCTATACTTGCTCTACTTGTTGATTTTTTGACTTGTCTTTCAATATCTATCTACTTGTTGCTTTTATTTCTTATATGGGCACAGTTGGATGATCATGCCTACTGGGTATCCAATTTCTTTGGCTTTTTGGTACTCATACGATGTTTCTGTATCTTTCTTGTGTAGATTTAAGTATTATTGGTCGATATTGATTCCTGTGTTTATGCTATTTGATTGATCAGAAGGTAAAGGATGACTCTATGTGTTTAGAGACCACTTTACTTTTATAAATTTTGTTTTGTACTCTTTTGTATTCAATATAGACTATGTACTCTTATGTTCCTAAGTTGTATTCATATTAGAGGCTCTATGTACCTAATACTAGGTTATGGGGAACTATTTGACTGTTTTTAGACTTTTTTTGTCCTTCCCTTATATATACACTGATTTTATCTTTTTTTTTTTTAGTTTTAATCATCCTCTCATATTGCTGGGTGGTCTGTCTACAGTGGGTTGTAGGTTCCCTCATAACTTGAGAAATCGGTTCATGACACTTTAAAGAGTTTATAATTATTGGAGATGAGTTTAGGCTAGAATTGTCTGTTACCAGTTTACCACTTTGATGAATCCATTTATCAAAAGGTAATTTTAGAAATAACTAAGTTTTTAGCATAACAGAAAATATAACTACACTTTATTTATTTACATTTCATAACTATATATACATATGAGTATATATATTTCTTGCGATGTAATGATCCTGAAGGTCATTTTTTCATTTTTCATAAAATTACCATTTTACCCTTTTGAAAGTTGTCGTGGGTCATAATTATTCAATTTATGGGATTGGATTTTGAAACGAAGCTAAAAGTTGTGAACTTGAAAGTTTTTTTTTTTGTGTGTTTTGGAAGCCTATGAACTGAAATAGGTGGATTTAGACCTCATTAAAAGTTTTGAGTCTCGGAACTGAATTTTATCATTTCCATCAACTCTGAAATGTCAAAAGTAGTTTAGAAGGACCTTTATTTTCTGCTTTAGAACATTTATGTTTATTTTAGCTCATTTAACGGGATAAAGTTGAGTCTAACGCCAAAGTTTGACGTTGGTCAATATTTGATCATTGGATGTTTGTATTCATATTATGTTGACTCTATTAGATTCAGGAGGTCATTTTGGACTAGGAGAAGGTTCAAATACTTTTTGGAAGTTCGGAGGAAAAATTCACCTCTTTGGGTAAAGTTTCTATTTTTACTAACCTTGGCGGATATTGGGTCAAAAAGACCTCGGATTTGTAGAGTCCTGAACGTCAAATTCAGTTGGGTAGAATATATGGTTTGTTTATAGGAGATTCTGAATGAATTTCGAGGGTACATTCAGAGAATAGTTTTTATGTGTGTTTGCTTTCATTTCCAGTTTTCTAGTTCAGACCCAAACCTTCACTGTGATTACATGAAGTTGTGTCACGATCATGAAGTTCTAGATGTTTGCTCATCACAGTTGCATGGAGGAGCATCGTGGTCACAAAGTCAATTTGGGTAGGCTTCGGGATCGCACGTCTAGGTGACGCAATAGCATAGAGTAAATTATGGCCCTAAATAATTACTCACTTCTATCACATGAGTAAGTATCGCATCGTATAGAGATAATTAGACCTAAAGGTGAATGATTAAAACCATTGCACACGACCCCAACTTCCCTATTTTACCATTTCTTACTTTGAGTGTTTGCTTGGGGTATTTTCATTCACAGTTTTCGAGGTATATCACTCGAGAAAGTTTCCAAAAGCTAAGTATTCAATTTTTCACTAATAATTCCTTAATTTCCATATGTAAATTAGTGATTTCAAGGTATAAAAATTGAGATTTTAGAAAAAATCTTGATATTGTATTTTTTCACTTTTGAGGTTAATTACTACTCCAACTTTGACAAAGTTTCATATTTATGATACTTGAAATATGGAAAACTTATTTTTCAATTAAAAATTTTGAAAATCCTTTAACCCATGATTTCTTCATTTTGGAGTTGATTTTGGACACAAATTCTAAAGTATCAACATAGGAATCAAATTTTGTATCTTCTCATACAATTCTCATATTGGATTAGATATTGAAGAATCAAGGACCCGACGCGAAGGAAAGGCTCCTATTTGATTGAGTTTACTTCATTTAAGGCAAGTGGATGCTTTATCCTATTACAAAGCTATGTAGAATCATTGTTATGTATTGTTTTACTTGTAATTGGGAGTAATGGGAATTCTTAAGGGTGTCCACTTAGGTTAAGTGATGAATAGTCATCTGGACACCAGAGTCAAGCATGCAAGGTTAAAATAAAGGAATAAAAGTGATGCTAATGATGTGATTTACTTAACCTCTATTGAGTATATTGGTTTTGTAATCTTGGTGATACTCGAATAAGGTTTATGTATTATTTGGTATATATTGATGATTTTACCCGTGTATGGGTCTTTTTTCCATGATTTGATTATATGATTGTTAGTTTTCACATGTAGGATCGAGATGAATTACTTGCTTTATTTGTTCCATATTTCTCTCGACCTTTGATAAATTCTCTTATTGTTGGTTCTGGCATTTGAATACTGATTTGGGAGAATTCGCTAAGTCTTTTCGGTTTAGTCTGATATGATGGTATTGACTAAGTCTTTCTGGTGTATCTACTGTAACTAAATAACCTAATATTTCTACAGAGTCTAAGGTGATAGATTGTATATGGCTTAGCTAGATCACATGGGTCTTGACCACACCAGTTAATTGCAGGTATGTATAGTAGGTGATTATTTGTTGAGCTATTAATTTATAAATGTTTTTGTGACTGGACCGGGAAGACCTCAAAAGTGATAGGTAGTGATTCGTAATGCCTTTATTGATGGTAATTTGAAAGAATTAATGGTTTTGGATAAGATCGATAATGATGTTGGTCTAAAAATCTCAGAACCTATCCTAAAGTACATTCCTAGGTTGCATCCAAAGTACCCTTCCTACCGCAGCTGGAATTGTGAGATAAGGATATTGGTGTTGGTCTAAACATTTCAGAACCTATCCTATGAGTCCATTTCTCAGTTGTGTCGGATGCACCCTTCCTACTATGGATGTACTTGTGGGCTAGGGACTAAAATGGAGTCTAGACTTAGGTATTGTTTTTTGGGTTACCTCTTTCTATCCTATTTAGTATTTACTTCACGAGTCTGACTCTTGGTTGCATCGGATGTACCTTTCCTACCGTAATCTAACTCATGAAGTGGAAACTAATGAGGTATTACAGACTCCACCTATGATACCGTAGCATATTGAGTTGGGTCTACCCCAGGCTTACCTCCGAATGGTCTAATGATGTGATACTATACTTGGTATGATATATATTGTTCTGTGATTAGGTGATGATATAATTGTTGAGATAATTGGTAAGGACTTTTTGATACTATCCCAACGTGGATTTGGATTTGGATATTGAGGACACTTTATTTTTATTGTTTCATTATGAGTTTTATTTTAGCATTCATTATTTTTATCATCCCTGCAGCATGTATCCATTATTTGTTGTCATTATAAACTGTTGGTTCTGTACTGATTCATAGGTCGGAGTCTAGAGAATTGTGGTTGGGATGACCGCAGTAGTTGGTAGTTCTTTATCATTTTGTTTTATTGTCAAGCTAGGGATACTTTATGGGTACCTGATGTTCACTTGGAACTTAATCCCTTGCTTTTATACACTAATGTGGGTGCAGAGTCTAATGCGATCTGATCATTCCCCCTTTTTGATCAATTTGAGGATCGAATTATCAGAGAGTTGAGGTAGTTTTTTCTCATTCGAAAGATGCCCAAACTATTTTATCTATTTATTAGATCCTATTTGAGGATCTTAGACATTGAGACATGTATTTTCGATATGTATTTCTTGTATTAGATTAATGTACACAGTGACACCGGTTAATGGGTGGTTTTATAGTTGGATTTTTGCATTTGTACCTTTTTTTCTTCTTACTGATTTATTACTTTCTATATTTACCCTTATAGAATAGGGTATGCTTACTTGTCTATGTAGGTTAAGGCAGGTGTCATCATGACTTGGGATTTTGAGTTACGACAAGTTGGTATCAAAGCTCTAGGTTCAATGGGTCACACATGTGTACAAGCCATGATTTAGTAGAGTCTCGCGGATTTGTGCAGAGATGTATTACTTATCCTCAAGAGGCTACAGAATCTTTAGGAAGCTATTGTCGTTGTTCTTTATTTCTTATCTTGCCCCATATAAGTCTTTAAGTTTAAGATGAGGTTTGTTTTGTGATAGATGGAAAGGACTAGGCTAGAAGCCATAGGATAGACTGGCTCTATTCCCATCGAGAATGCACCACCTAGGGATAGGGGTCAGAATCTAACCTGAGCTAGGGGCTACAGAGCTGCACCAACACAAGGTTAGAATAGGGAAATCTCCCCGTGTCAGAGATTCATGAGATTGAGGGACAGTTTCCTCCAGATATTATTGGTACTCTATTTCTATAGGAGACGTTACTTCAAGTTTTTGGGGTATTGGAGACTATAGCATATGGTGGGGGTGCAGCTAGCACACCCTAAGGTTTTTATGATAGTATAGGGGCACAGGCCTAATAAAAAAAGTAGCAGGTTCCTTTGGTTCATGATCATGTAGGAAAACCACCCCAGTTCATGGAGATGAGGGTTTACAGATACGAAGAATTGGAACCCGGGTTGTTCTTGGAAAAACCATGTCAGATGATGAGCTGCTTCGTAATGAGAAATTCAAAAAGATGTACCCTCTAACATTTTAGGCAGGAAGGGTAGGTAAGGTTGTGGAGTTTTTAGCTACCTATCGAGAGCTATAAGAGAAAATAAGATTTGTAGACACTAATAGGTTTTTTATACTTCTCTTCAATGGTATGGGCTAGCCCATTAGTGGTAGTGTTCTATGTAATAGACTGTCCAGATGGGTCACTCCTATCAATTGGGATGAGTTTTCTCAGGCTTTTATGATAGATATATTCCATGGAATATGAAGGAGGAGAATCGACACATATTTAAGGTTTTATCTTAGGGTGATGTGATGGTAGCAGAGTATGAGACTCAATTTTATTTAGTCAAAGAATGCTAGTTCACTTCTCTTGTATCCCTCCAAGAGAATTCATCAGTTTGCTCATGTTTGGCATACACCATTGTATGGCAGAATTCAACATGAGGAGGTTAGGGACCTTAGGAGTAGGAGGCCCTGTACTTATGGGTAGTTTTTTGGTCCATATTTTGGAGATGGGGGTTCTTCTTGAAAGAGGAAGGGTTGTCATCCACTTCGCTGTACTGCACATCAAACAACTATGCAAGATTTAGAGAGGGGTTCTCTATTAATGGGATCACTAGTCTAGATTAGCTTTTTTGGGGTTCTTAGAAAAGGCAGTCAGGCCATGGTGTCCATTCAGGGAACAATGATTAACCTCTATAGAATTAAGTTTGGAGATCTTATTTTATTTGTGAAGATTTAATTCTTTTTATAAGTAAGTGCCCGTATTCTAGTCATAGTCCCCAACTTATTTCTTAGTATCCATCTAGAGCACCAGTTCCTCTAGAAAGAATTTGTGGTAAGGGACATCCTGGTATAGGTGGCCGAGTTCCTGGTGGGGTGATAGTAGAGATATAATTCTAGTAGGTACTAGTAGAGGAGATGCTCCTTCTGGTAGTAGTAGGGGATTGGTATACATTTCCAGGTAGACCAAAGGTCGGGGACTCAGAAGCAGTGATCACAGGTATTGGTTATTGTATGCCACCGGCCTACATCAGTATTATTTGGTCCAGGTTCTACTTATTAATATGTATCTGCATATTTTTTTGTTGGATTTGATATGATGAGTTATTCTCTACCAGTCCCTATACATGTTTCTAAACTTGTAGGAGAGTCTTTAGTGGTGGATTGGGTATACCGATCCTTTGTGGTTCAATAGTGTGCTATGAAACTTGGTAGACTTGATAATCCTTAACATGGTAGATTTTGATGTCATTCTAGTTATGGATTGGATTTCTCCTCACCATGCGATCTTGGATTGGTATCCTAAGACAGTTCCTCTAGATATGTGTGGTATTCCAAAGATTGAGTGGAAAGGATTCTTGTGGTTCCTATCCTAGTAGGATGATTTCTTTCCTTCATGCCCAAAAGATGATTAATGGAGATTGCCTCTTATTTAGCCTTCATTTGAGGCACCAATATTTATAATCCTCCGTGAGATTTTATACCATCATTTGTGAGTTTCCTTATGTCTTCTTTATAGATATTCCAGGTGTTCTTCTTGATCAGGACATCGATTTTTCTCTGGTACTAAGCCCATTTCTATTCCTCCATACGATATGGCTCCAACTGAGTTAAAGGATGAAGGAGTAGCTTCGGGATTTTCTTGATATGTGTTTCATTAGATCAAGTGTATCTCTTTGGGGTGCTCCTATTTTGTTTGTGAAGAAGAAAGATGGGTTGATTAGGATGTGCATTGACTATCGGTAGCTAATCCGGGTTACTCTCAAGAATAAGTATATCCTCTATAGGATCAATGAATTATTTGATCATTTGCAGGATGCGTCGGTATTTTTTAAGATTTATTTGAGGTCAGGCTCCCATCAATTGAGGATTAGGGCTTTGGATGTTCCTAAAACAGCCTTTATGACCTAATATGGTCATTACAAGTTCTTGGTGATGTCTTTTGGGTTGAATAATGCACTAGCAGTGTTCATGGTGTTGATGAACGGGGTATTTTATACCTTTTTTGGATTCATTCATTATTGTCTTTATTGATGAAATCTTGGTCTATTCGAGGAGTGAGGTGGACCATGTTCTACAGGTGAATATTGTACTCCAGTGATTGAGGGAGGGGTAATTAAATTCAAAGTTCTCAAGTTTGAGTTGTGGCTAAGACAAATATCATTCTTGGGAAATGTGGTGTCTAAGAAGGGTATCATTATTGACCCTGTACAAGATTAAGGAGGTGTGTGGTTGGACTAGACCTACTTCCCGTACAGAGATCCGCAGTTTTATTGGCTTGGTAGGGTACTATCACAGATTTGTTCAAGGGTTTTCTTCTATTGCATCTTTATTGACTCGATTGTCAGAAAATAATGTTGCTTTTTAGTGGACGAATGAGTGCCAAAAGAGTTTTCAGAGACTTAAGTCCTTATTAAATTTAGCCCCATTTTTACCTTACCTATGGAGGGCGAGCTTTTCACTATTTTTTGTGATGCTTCTCGAGTTGGATTTGGTAGAGTGTCAATGCAAAGGGTAAGATTATTACTTATGCCTCTAGACAGTTAAAGACCTATAAGAATACCCTATTCATGATCCTGAGTCTGAATCTATGGTATTTGTGTTGAATTTATGGCATCACTACTTATATGGAATTCATTGTGAGGTGTTGACTAACCATAAGAGTCTTCAGTACATCTTAAGTTAGATGGATATGAATTTGATGAAGCGACGGTGGATTGAGTTGCTAAAAGATTTTTACATGACTATTCTATACCACCAAGTAAAGTTAATGTGGTATTGATTCTTTGAGTAGGAAATTAGCTAGTACGGGTAGAGGTGCGGCCTTTAGCCATGAAGGTTAAGAGTTTAGCAAATGGTTTGGTTTGCTTTCATAATTCGAATAGTGTCGTCTATGTCTTCATTGAGTCTCGTTCTTCCCTTAGGAGCAGATGAAGGAAAATAAATTCAAGGATGAAAAATTGTGCATCATTAGAGTAAAGGTGCTGAGGGGAGAGTTAAAGGAGGAATTTCTTAACCGAAGGATATTTTAAGGATTGGTAGCCTGATATGTATGCCCAAGGTACGTGATTTAACTAGCTTGATTATGTGAGAGGCATATAGTTTAAGGTATTCTATCTATCCGGTAGTAGCAAAGATGTATCATAATTTGAACCACCACTACTAGTAATGTGGAATGTAGAAGAATTTAGCTGAGTAAGTGGCTAGATGCTTGATGTGTGAGTGAGTTAATAGGCCAGACGAAGTGTCTCAGAGGATGCCCATTCCTTTATGGAAGTGGGAGAGGATTATCATGGATTTTTTTGGGGGACTACCTAGGACCGTGGGTGGATATGATTCTATTTGTGTTATTGTGGATTGATTTACTAAATATGCTCATTTCCTTCCATTCAAGTTTTCTAATACGGTTGAGAAACTAATAGAGATTTACCTAAGATTGTTAGGTTATGTTGTATCCCTGTTTCTAATATCTCAAACCATTGGGTCATTTTTCACTTTACATTTTTGGAGACTATTGCAGTATGGATTGGGCACTTACCTTGATACAAGTACGACCTTTAACCCGCAAACCGATGGGCAGTCTGAAGGCATGTTCAGGAGGATATGCTACGTGCTTTCTTCATAGACTTTAGGAATCATTGGGATAAGCATTTACCATTAGCAAAATTTTCTTCTAACAATAGTTATTACTCCAGTATTTAGATGACGCCTTTCAGGTATTGCATGGTAGGAGGTGTAGATCTCCGATTGGTTGGTTTAATGTATTTGAGGTGAGGGACCTCGATATATATCTTCTTTATGATGCCATAGAGAAGCTTTAAGTAATTTAGAGATGATTGTTGATAGCCTAAAAAAGATAGAAGAGTTATGCTGATAGATGGGTTTGACCCTTAGAGTTTATAGAGGGCGATCATGTTATGCTTAAGGAATCATCCATGAAGGTTGTGATAAAATTTGGGAAGAAGGGAAATTTTATCCCTCGATTCATAGCCCATTTGAGTTTCTAAAGCGTGTTGGAGAAGTGGCTTATGAGTTAGCTTTCCCACCTATCTTGTCAATGGTGTAATCGACATTTTAT
>JBDJHY010244345.1:0-10781 GCA_039654485.1 Withania somnifera
ATCAAGGAGACAAGTCATCAACAAAATGGTTCCAAATACAAGCATGACAAGGACTTCTCGGACACAAAGGCAATACACAAAGCTTTGGGACCTAACTGAAGTTGATCCTTATAGTTTAGACCAATACTGGTTAGTTTATCACAATGTAATACCAAACAAGGACAATTTGAGTCCTAGTTTGGCCATTACATTAACTTTTACACATGTTTATAGGTTTCCTTTTATATCTTGTAAAGACTTGGTTACTTTATTAATTTACAAAATAACCTAGGCATCATGCCTAGTGGATTTTCTTAAAAAAAAAAAATCTTGATGAACCTTAGGTTCATATCTCGGGGTTTTTATTTTGATTTTGACATTTTTTGTGGGAATTCATCTCAACGAAGCTCATTTTTGGGCCTGGGTGGTCTTTTTGTAATCGGGACACTAGATAGGAATTATGAAAATTCCATTAGCACCAAAAAGGTAATTTTAGGCTAGTAAGGGTGTTGGTTTGCTTCCCCAAGATTCAATGATTTTGGAGGTATTGATTGGAGTTTATCATTTCTAGGTCTAAGTGTTGACTAGGTTAGCATATTCCAAAAATAAACTTGTACGCCTATTTCGACTACACCTTTGAGTCCGGAATGTCATTTTGGGTGCATGTGCATAGTTCATTTATGTGATTTATATTTCGGGCATTGCTCTAGAGGTTTTTAGAGACTTTATTTTCTAAACTATTTTGCTATCAAAAAGTGTATCTGTTGCAGGTTTTTTCTTCATTGCGATCACCTAAATCCCTTACGCGATCGTGAAGCACTGGCTCTCCCCCATTTAATGCAATCACGATGTTGCCATACGCGATCACAATTATTTTATTTTCCTTCTTTCATCGTGATCCCAAGGCTTCCCTGCATGATCATGATGCACGTCTTTCCTTCCTTATGTGATTGCGACATAGCCCCCACGCGATCCTCATGGGTAGCGCATCGAAGTATATAAGCTTTTTCATCGAAATGTCAACTCATTTCACCAATTATTTTCTCACATTTCCTCCATTCTAGCAGGAAAATTGAAGTGAAAACTAAGCTAAGTTGAAGGAAATGTTCCCCTAAGCTCACCCTTTCTCTTCCATACGTTGGTAAGTCATATCTTTTCGTAATTATTATGGAAATAAAGGTTTTGTTTTCCCATTAATGACCCTTATCTAGTTGATTCCTTTTTCCTTTAATTTTCAGTTGTAATATGTTCGTTTGTTGTGCATTTAGATGGATTTCACCACATAATACGATTGTATTTCAAATTCCGGTGTGTATTCCTCCCGTTCGACCTTTATTATGAAACATTTTGAACTGTTGATCAAATCTCTCCCAGGACTTTTTGAGGAACTTCCCACACTCGGACTCTGCTCTTTTTCTTATCATGGGTTCCTCAGAATACTAGGGTCCTCGTAGTGAAGTTTATTTTTTCTCTGGACTACGGGGCCCACATGTTCATTTTTAGGTCGTTTTTCTGACCCGGTTCATATTTTGCAATCTGCATCTTTTTCTTCATACATTAATCCCTAGAATTAAAATTTGATAGTTTGTGGTGATTTTAGCTACATTTGGAGCATTGGGCCTGTATTATGCTTACTTCGATGATTCTCTTCGGCACACAGGTAGGCTATGTTTATTTTTCTTATAGATTGCGTTACTATATATTTCATATTGATGTCTCTAGCTGTGTGGGAGGTTGTTAGGTTAACCTCCTCAATTTTGATAAAATGTTATTCTATTACAGGCTTTTGGGGGTCTCGTGGAGGGATATAGAGGATGTGGGTTACACATAATTTTCTTGGTCTTTCTAGGGACAACCTTATACCTAATGGCTATGTTTAAGCCATTATGATGAGCGAGTGATATGAGTTCTTAGCTAGTGTCCTTTGGACGATCCTATTCTTCTAGTTCCTCCTGTTTTCGACTTTTTACATTAGTTGCACCGCAATCATGCATCCTGAGTTTTTCACTTCTTGTAGATTAAGCATGGGCATGCCCCGTGGCTATGGTAGCTTTATAATCTCAGCGAAGCAATTAAAATTGGATTTCCTACTTTAATAAATAATGAAAACATAGATTTTCATACTTATACTTATATGTATTCAACAAGCACCCTATGGTATGACATTATTTTCAAATATAACAGGATGAGTTTTTATCTGTAATGGATTATACATTGTTATTCAGAAGGTTACTTATGTCACTAATAGGGCGGACACCGCCGATATTAGTACTAAGGGTCAAGGACCCCACAATTTGGTATGGTATTCCACTAAGGGTTAGGGACCCCATAATTTTATATAGTTTTGCACTAAGGGTCAGTGACCCCATGATCTGGTATGGTTTGGCAGTAAGGTTTAGGGACCCCATGATTTGGTATTGTTTGGTACTAAGGGTCAGGGACCCTATAATTTTATATGGTTTTGCACTAACGGTCAGGGACCCCATGTTAGAGTATGGTTTTTATACTAAGGGTTAGGGACCGAGGGATTTGGCACTAGTCGGTATTGATCAAATTTACTTTTCAGCTCCCAAAGCACAAAGGAGGGAGTCACATGGGATTATTGTGCTAGTTATGCCTACCGATGGGATAGGGCGTAAGGTAGGTTTTGTGTGTTTATTTTAGGTTCTTCATATAGTTTCATTTAAACCTCTCTTACATTACTTGTGATAAAATTTATGGTTGTATCAGTATGGTCTTTCGATTGGAGTTAAGCGTGTACCCTTACTTTGATATAGGTTTTATGAGTAGTGGTTAGTTCCCTTATGCAATGGAAGTATTTCTGAATTCATACATTGTTCTGTACTTGGACCCTATTGGTAGTAGTTACACTTCGACTCTCTTTACCCTTCCTATATTAATAGTTAGTTAATTCCTACTTTTTTTCTATCATTGACCTATTTTACCTTCGTTGTTGTTTCTTTATTTATAATTTATTTTTTCCCGATCGACATATAATACCCACTAGGTACCCATGTTTGGTACTCATGATGCACTTATTTATCATTTTCATGGTGCATATACCGAAAGGCATTACCAGATATGTCGAGGTTGTTCTTGGTAAATACTACTAATTGCGGAGACTACGATGATCTTTGACATTTGAGATTATCATGTCTTCCATGTTGTTTAGTATGCTCTATTTTTTTTATCATAGCATGCCTTGTATGATGTATTACATTTGTAGGGGATATATTTGTATATATTCTTCTTTTGGTTACTTTATTTAGTAGATTTATGTTCCACTGACACCAGATTTTAGGATTTGGGTTGCATATATACTTCCTACACATTTTCACTATTATGTGTTATTGGTTATGTTATTGCACGATTTGTTGATTAGGAGTGTTTATGGCCCATACGGGTAGCTCCGGGCTGTAGGATGGGCTTGTCAACCGAAGTTCTATAGACACCATCATCACCCAAGATTTGGGTTGTGATAGAGAGGTATCTGAGACTAGGTTCACTAGTGTCTTTGACATTGGATAAAATACCTAGTAGAGTCTTACAGATCGGTGCAATTACACCCGCATCCAATCTTTGGGAGGTTATGGATGCCTTAACAAAGCTTGCACCTCTTGATTTTTGTCGTGACTTAACACTTATATAATTTTTGAAAACTTACCTTGGGTTCACTTTTACACAGATGGTACATACGCATGGTTTAGACGTAGATCGAGACCCTCCCCTTGTAGATCAAGAGGGGGATGGGGGTGATGCTCAGTCGGTTGTTACTACCCTAACCACAAACATCTCCTGCACCACCACCATAGTTCACACAACCACCACTTACATGTTTCAGAGATCTTCTATAGAGTGCTCGACGGGGCATTGATGGATCTTAGCCATCTGCTGAGGGAACGACATAGGGTGTACTGCCTCCCTCTGTATTAACATCTTCAACAGGACCTCCAGTGCCACCGACTGTTCCATTTCAGACTTCTACTGCTACCAGTGCTACCGCACCTATGCGAACACTAGTCCCTGCTTTCTCACATCTGAGGTAAGGAAAATATTATATCACTTTCTATGGATTGCAACTTCTCAAGTTCTTAGGAGCATAGTGTAAGGACCCTAATGATTTTATTATCATATGCGAGGAGCACCTAAGGAATCTAGAGTTATTGGATTCATATGGAGCTAATTTTGCTTCCTATCTACTAGAGGGTGTCGTTAGTTAGTGGTGGCTAGTATTTAGGTATCATAGGCTGTCTGAGTCAACCTCACTAAATTGGGGACAGTTTCGAGAGGCCTTCATACCCAGTATGTTCCTAGGAGTTCCCCTAAGGAATTATGGGCATATTTTTCAAGTTCGTGTCAGGGTATCATGAATATTTTTTACTATGAGACCTGTTTTATTAATCTTTATAGGCATGCGGTGGTTTATTACCTAAGGAGGAGTAGATTTATCACTTATTGTATCTAATGAGGTTGGACCTATAGAGTCAGGTTGAGTGGTTATTGATATTACAAAGACCATTCCTGGATGTTATGGACCATGCAAGCAGCTTGAAGGCTTTACCTCGCTAGGCCTAAGGGGCTATAAGAAGAGGCATAACTATTAGGGTGGTTTTTTAGGGTCTAGACTGGGCCTGTGATTTCAGCAGAGGGTTCTGGACTAGACAATAGTGTCAAGCCTCCCTTTAGAATTTTGGCAATGGTTTGAGTAGATAGCCCGTCAGAGGCCTAATTTTTGGTTTTTGAGGATATGTCAAGGGACCCCATGGCCGACCTAGAGACGTCGATGAGTGTTTAAGGGAAGTTCACTTTGATAGAGACTGCTTTAGGGTTCCCAGAGGTCGTGTTGTGGAGGGTTACTTTGAGTATGGAGATAGGGGAATTGTTTTGAATTGTTGTCGACATGGGCCACTAGCTACATCTGTGCCTCCCCACCCACTTTAGGTAGAGCAATCGATTAGTGCACCAGTTGAGGATTTAGGCTAAAGATGTCTCGAAGCTAACTATTCAGATGAGGTATGGGCATTACGAGGTCTTGGTGGTGTCTTGGTGTGTTTACAACTTTTTTGGATTACTTTGTGATTGCTTTTGTAGATGACATATTAGTTTGTTCGTGGAGTCAAGAAGATCACAAGGAGCACCTAAGGGTTGTGTTGTAGACTTTATGGATTGAGCATCTCTACTCAAAGTTCTCGATGTGTGAGTTTTTTCTAGACATCTATTTTATTTCTAATCCATGTGGTGTCAGGTGCCGGCATTAGTATTGATCCATCTAATGTGGTCGTAGTGTGTGATTGGCCTTAACCTACCTCTATCAAAGAGTTTTATATTTTTCTCAAGATGGCTGGGTATTATCGTCGTTTTTTCAGAGTTTCTCTTCTACTATGGCACCATTGACTAGACTGATATGGAAGGATGTGCCTTTGTAGTTGTCAGATAAGTGTGTGTCCATCTTTTTGAGGTTAAAGGATTGATGACTACCGCTCCAATTCTTTTCTTATTAGTTGAGGGTCAATAGTATAAAATATACAGTGATGTTTCTAGTATTGGATTAGGTTGTGTTCTGATGCAACTATTTTATGTCTTAGCTTATACGTCGAGGCAGCTGAAGGATCACAAGCGTGACTACCCTATCCATGACTTTGAGTTGGAGATGGTAGTTTTTGCACTTATGATATGGAGACACTATTTGTATGGGGTCTATTGCGATATTTACATAGACCACTACAATTTACAGTAAATTCTAAGTTAGAGGGAGATCAACTTGAGACGTCAGAGGTGGATTGAACCCCTAAAAGACTACAATTTGAGCATTCTCTATCATCCGAGCAAGCCTAATTTAGTTGTTAATACCTTGTGCTGGAAGACAGTAAGTACGGGTAGCCTAGCTTCTTTTTCTATTTCTGAGAGGTCGTTGGCTTGGTACATTTAATTCATAGCTAATATGTTGGTTACATTTGATCTGTCAATGCTAGAGTGAGGCATTCCTTATATTGAGTCCAGATCATCCTTATTTGATCATATTCAACAACGCCAGTTCAAGGATCCCTATTTGGTTTATATGATACAGAGGGTTCTATAGGGTGATTTAGTTGGGGTACGTTAGACTCTTATCATGTGTTATATGTTCATGGCCGCCTAGCCATTCATGAGTTGTTAACTTTATTTAGACTTTATTGCATAAGGGTCACTGCTCCAGTTATTCTAGTCAACTAGGTATCATGAGGATGTATAGCGATTTAAGGCAGCACTACAGGTGCCTTAGGATATCTATAGAGTCCTTATGTCACGGTTTTTAAACTAATAACAGGTAATGTTTGAGCACTGGATACTAAGTGGTGAGATATAGAGGATCCCTTTCCTGAGTAGAACTGGGAGTGGATTACTATGGAATTTGTTTCATGGCTTCCCTGCATCTCTAGGGGCCATGATTAGATTTGTTTCATCGTGGATTGATTGACCAAATCAGCTCATTTCCTTCTAACTCACTTGACTTGGAATGCGGAAAGATTAGCCGAGTTGTATGTTTTTGAGGTAGCTAGGCTATATAGAGTGCTTTTTTCCATTGTATCAAATCGAGGAACGTAATTTACCTCACGATTTTAGAGATTGATTCAGAGACATTTGGGTACCGAGGTTATTTTATGTATGAATTTTCACTAACAGACTAATAGGAATTCTGGGAGGACAATTAAAGTGCTTCAGGATATATTGTGAGATTGCATTTTTGACATTAGAGGCGGTTGAGATAGGCATTTGTCCTTGGTAGAGTTTTCGCATAGTAATTGCTACACTCCAGTATTTAGATGGCGCCTTTTAAGGCTTTGTATGGTAGGCGTTGCAGGTCACCTGTTGGTTGTTTTGTTGTGGAGAGGTTTTACCCCAGTGTTTTGATTGCTACTAGAGGCCATTAAAGAGAGGGATGTATGGCTGCTTCGATCCAAAGATATTCTAGTGGTGAAGGTTCATTGTGTACATCGACTAGTCGAGGAAGTTACTAGGAAGATAGAGTGTGACATGCCAACCCATTACCCACATCTTTTCCATCCTTTTGGTAGTATTCTTTCCTTGAATTTTGACGATGAAAGTCTAATTTAGTGGTGGATATTATAATGACCTATTTTGTCATTTAATTTCCTTTAATCTTTTTTCTATTTTAGAGCTTTCTATTAGCTCCCCAAGTCATTAATGACTTACTAGGACTATTAGTTTGGTTCCCTTGCGGCTCTATATCCTATTATCTTTCTTTCCATGTTTTGGAAGCTTAACCTTGAAATGATGGAACTTGAGAGTGAATTCTTACTAAACACACTCGGAGTCAAATTTTGGTAGTTCCATTAGCTCTCGAATGCTGACTTTAGTGTAGATGGAACTTATGTTCATGTCCTGGGGTTTTTATTTTGAGTTTGAGCTGTTTTGTGGAAATTCAGCTCCGCAAAAGCTCATTTTAGAGCCTAGGTGGTCTTTTGGTAATCAGAGTATCGGATCAGAATGGTTATTTTAAGCTAGTAAGGGTGTTGGTTTGGTCCCATAGTTGGTTGGAGTTCATCTTTTTTGTGACTAAGTGTTGACAAGTTAAATGTTTTACAAAGATGGCCTCATACCTCTATTTTGACTCTATTGTGGAATCTTGAATGTTATTTTGGGTGTGCGTGCATAATTTGTTTATGTGATCTAAACTCCAAACATAGTACAAGGGGTGTTCGGAGTCTTCCCCTTCTCGACTACTTTGTGGTCAAAACCTTTATCTAGGGCAGGTATTTTATTAAACGCGATCGAAGATCGATTACACGATCGCAAAGCACTGAATCTCCCTCATTCATTTTGATCATGATGTAGCTTTATATGATTGCGATGGTTTTCTTTTCCTCCCTTAGGAGCTATCAGGAGCCTTTCCTGAGTGATCACAATGGTCGAGTTTCCTTTCTTAAGCGATCACGGCATAGCCCCCATAAGATCCTAATGCATCGTGAATGGCAGTATATTAGCTTCTTCCTTGAAATTTCAATTCATTTCCCTTATTTTTTTCTCAGATTTCCTCCATTCACGAAACAAAATTGGAGTTAAAACTTGCTCTCCCCCTCGCTGGTAAGTCTTCTCCTTCCATAATTACCATAGAAATGGAGGTTTTATTTTCCCATTGATGACCTTTTTCCCACACTCGGATCGTGCTTATTTTTGGAGCATGAGTTCTTGGGAATACAGGGGATCCCATAGTGAAGTTTGTTTTTGGTTCAAAACTGTAGGGCCCACTAGCCCTTTTTTAGACCCGGTGTTTGACTCGGTTCTCAATTTGCAATATGGGTCTTGCTTTTCATACACTAATCCCTAGAAGTATAATTTGATAGTTTTGGGTGATTCCGGCTATATTTAGATCTTCGATATTGCGTTAGCCATAATTTGAGGATTTTTGGTGGTACGTAAGTAGGCTAGGCTTACTTTTTGTTTAGGCTGGGCTATTGTATTGTTCTTGGTGATATGGATAGCCGTGTGGGAGGTTGTTAGGTTGATAGCCTCAAATTAGATGAATTGTTATTCTCTTACTCGACTTTGGGAGTCTCATGGAGGAACGAAGAGGATAAAGGGGCTACACGTGATTGTCCTGGTCTTATCAGGGGCGTCCTCAGACCTTTTATATATGTTTGAGCCCTTATTATCAGCTAGTGAGATGAGTTATTAGCTAGTGGACTTTGGCCGATCCTAGTCTGCTAGTTCCTCTTGTATTCAACTTTTTGCTTTAGTTGCACCACGATCATTGATCCTCACATTTTAACTTATGGTAGTTGATCACGCGTATGCCCTAAGGAAATGGTATCTTTATATTCTCAGTTAACCAATTAAAATTGGAGGTTTTCTGGTCTTAATAACTAATGAAAAAACATATTTTCTTACTATTCTTATACATATTCCATGACCACCCAATAGAATGGCATTATTTTCAAATATAACACGATGAGTTTTTAAATGTCAGGGATGGTACACTGTTATTCAAAAGGTTACTTGAGGAACTAATGGGGAGGAGACCCCTGTTATTGTCACTATGTGTCATGGACCCCATGATTTGGCAAGGTTTAGCACTAAGGTTTAGGGACCCCATAATTTTGTATGGTTTGGAAATAAAGGTCACGGACCCCATCATTTTTTATTATTTTGCACTAAGGATCAGGGACCCCACGATCTGGTATGGTTTGGAACTAAGTCTCAAGGACCCCATTTAATGATATGGTTTTGGCACTAAGGTTCAGTGACCCTAGGGATTTGTCACTAGTTGGTATTGATTATATTTGCTTTTCAGTACTCCATTGCATTCATTCTTGGGTTGTTTGAGTTCATCGGGCTTAAGGAGGGAGTCACGATTGGTTTGTTGTGCTGGTTGTGCCTATTGACGGGATATGGCGTCAGGTAGTTTTTTGTGTGTCTATTTCCTGTTCTTCACTTAGTTTCATTCACACTCACTTAATTTAGTTTTGGTACATCTATGGTCGAAGTAATATGGGCTCTCGGCCTAAGTTTAGGTGCACTCCCTTACTTCAATTTCTTGCTTTACGGATAGTGGTAGTGTTGTTATGTGGTGGTCATATTTCTATACATAGACCCCCTTGATAGTAGTTACACTTCGACTCTTTTCCCAATCCTATATTACTAGTTAGCTAATTCTTGCTTTCTTACTCTCATTGACCTATTTTACCTTCCTCGCCATTTATTTATTTGTTCTTTATTTTAGCTCAGTCGGCCTATTATACCTACTGGACATCTGTGTTTGGTACCCATGATGCATTTTAGAACTGCTTTTATGGTCCATATACCTATAGGTGTTTTCAGAGACACCGAGGGACTGCTGGGCAGATACTGTTGATTTACAGAGACTACAATGAGCTTTAATGTTCGAGTTGATCATGGCTTCTATTGCTAATTAGTCTTCATTATTTTATTCATAGAAGGTTTTGTGTGGTTTATTAATTTTTTAGGGGCTATATTTGTATATATTCTTCATTTTGTTACTCATTTTAGTAGCTTCATGTTCCATTAACACCAATTTTTGGGATTCGGGTTGTATATATATCTCCTTCGTGCTTCCGCTACTATATGTTATTGGCTAGATTATTACTAGACTTGTTGACTGAGAGTGTTTATGGCCCATTGCGAGTAGATTAGGGATGTGGTGATAGGCTTGTATACAAGAACAAAGCTATAGACGCCATCATGAACCCAAATTTAGGTCGTGACACTAGTAGACCTGTTCAAGTCTCCTCTCCATTAGCTGATGTTGGTAATAGTTAGCAAGATAAAGTCAAATCTACTAGGATTTGAGGTTGTCGTGTTCAGAGAAGCTCAGTTACTGGTTCCGTCAAGGCAGAAACCATGATTGTTATGAGTGGTGAACCAAAACATTGTGCTAGAGAATCCTCTCAGTGTAAGGTTATTCAGTAAGAAACATTTGTAGCATCCGACCAACAGTTTGTCGGAGTGAGTGGTAGTTTATGTAGTTTGTGTTTTTTCTGTAGAGAGATTGGTTACTGGGCTAGTGACTTCCCCTATTGTGGATGCCTTAGTTAGGATGGTCAGCACAGTCATCTAATGGTTTCATGTCCTTTTTCTTACGATAAAGTGAATGGTGTTTCTTGTGAGCTACCATTGAGCTCTATTTAAGATATAATTTTATTCTATTCCATGCTTAGTTGGCTTATATTAACTTGGGCGTTGCTCTGATTTATTTCCCACTTGCTTTCTGTGCTAGTTTATGTGGGTTTACCCTTGTTGAGGTGCATCATAGACTAGGTTTAAGGAATGCTTTTAGCCCTTTA
>JBDJHY010244354.1:0-10781 GCA_039654485.1 Withania somnifera
TTTTCTATATCTAGATCCTCTATAGCTAAGATATCAAGTTCTAGGGGTTATTTTTGGCTATGTAATTTCATACTCCTCTTCTATTTTCTTCTTTTCATCTCCCTTGTCCTTTTCGTTTTGTTCTTGACATTGGCCCATTGCTTTACGCTCTAGGCCATGATTTTGATTATGTACAGGTGGGGTGTAAATTCCATCACAACTCAATTTTGGGGTCATGACAGACTGGTATCAAAGCTTTAGGTCTGTCAGTGTCTTTTGCTATAGGATTAAGTGTTTGGTAATGTCTATAGATCGGTATGTAGACATACATATCCTATCTCTGGGACACTCTTTAGGAAAGACTCAAGCTTATTGACCCATTACATGAATTGTATGGTCATTGGGTTTCTTATCACCTTATTCTGGTCTATTCTTTCCATATGAGTAGGAAGAGGCTCTCAGTGGTCACCAGTGAGATTCTAGTGCACATTCCCAGAGTTTCATAATTAGAGTTGCATACTAGTAGACATATCATCAGGCATAGGGTTTGGGATCCACCCAAGCTCCAACAGGAAGTACGATTACACTAGTCCTTTAGGTCACCATGATTCAGACGAAGGTGCTAAGGAATAATTTGAGAAAACCGTCATATGGGGTTAAGTTTTTTTGGATTTCATCAAGCATCTTAACATATCTAGGGATATGCAACCATGTTCTCTGAGGAAGTCAGGTACACTACTACAATTTATCCTACCTAGTATAGTAGAGTGTTGGATTTCTTAAGAGAATTGGTTTTTCCTCTCCATTTGGTGACAAAACATTGGTAGAAGTGGGACATACCCTAGGGAAGATTTATAGACATTTGTCAGCCTTGGATAGGTCCTAGCACAAGACTTAAGGGATTAGATAACAAAGAGCCCGTCAGTAGGCAGTGACGGAGGAACATCGAGGGTTGGTTCATATGTGGAGAGTTTGGACATTAGGTCATGGATTATTCCCTTTCTAGGCCCTGTTGTTGTAGTAGATTGGGTTAAGTAGCCATAGTTTAGGCCAGATTTATTCGGCCTCTCCTTCAAGTGCTCAGGATGTTTCCAATGATACCCGATTTATGAGTAGTCTATATGATAGATAGAGTCTCCAATAGCGGACTTAGCTCGATCAAGATAGTTAGTTTGTTCAGACCATACCTCAGCCGACTGAAAAATGCCATGCTATTCAGAGCAGTCATCTCTATCAGGGCATTATTAGTGGTCCTTGATCTTTTAGGATATGAAAGCTTAGGTATGATAGGGGCAGGTTGCCTCCATTCCTGCAGTATTAAAGACAGCCTAGTAGAACAGTTCAGGACTCTTTGCCATCAGTGAATATCGATCAGAGTAGCCAACCAGTTAATGGCTCATCTATTTGGATTCCAAGTCATGGTGGATAGGGAGAACCAGTTATTGGTTTTGATTGAGGTAGAGACCATGGTTGTTATAGGTGTGGAGTTTTAGGACATTATTCTAAAGACTTCCCTAACCATAAGGCCATTCAGTTAGCAACAGTTGCAGCCTGGTATCAACAGTTAGTTGGAGTGAGTGATAGTTCAGGTAGTTCATGTTTTTCTTGTGGAGGGATTGGTTACTTGACTAGGGAGTGCCCTAGTTTTGGATGCCTTTTTTAGGCTGGTCAGTAGAGTCTTCAAATGGTTTTCCATCCTTCGGTTTGTGACCTTGAGCAGGGTGTTTTGGGTGATTGACCTTCTAACTCTATTTATGACAATTTTATTTTATTCCCTCTCTAGTTGGCTTATGTTGAATTGGGCATATCTTTGAATTATTTCTTGCTTATTTATTTGTTCTAGATTAAGTGGTTTTACCCTTGCAGATATTATGTCATAGACTATGTTTAGGCCTTTCTTTCAACCCTTTTGAGGTTCATAGCCCTCTTTCATGTGGTTCCCCGAAAGCACCTAGTTTGTGATTCTTATTGATGATATGAGTCTTTTCTTTTAATCAGGGGGTGCATAAGAGTCCTTGATATGTCTTTGTCCTGTTATTCTGGGGATGAGTTCCTTTTGTCTAGGCGGTCCTTACTATATCTTAGCTGAGATTTGAGCGCCCTTGTCTTGTCCTACTATGAGTGGTGGATATTGTTGGTAGGGTTTTTTCCCTTGTATGAAAAGGGAACTATTAGTGGTGGATCCTAGTGAGGGATTGAGTTTCTTGGCTAGTTCTTCCCATAGATGTTATGAGATAGCAGAGTTCGGCCTTATGTTTATAGGTGGCCTTAGTGATTTTGTCAGTAATGGGAAGGTTACCTTCTTCTCCCTAGATAATGGATTTTTTTATTGTGATTATACCTTTTCTGTGATCGGTGTACTTTAAAAGGTTGATAGGGGTCCTTAGGCCCTTGTCAATTGAAATCAAATTTATTTTTAGGTTAGGCAGTTAGTTCATCGGGATTTTTTATTAACATTGCATATTTGAGGATTCTTCATTTTTTAGGAAGATGCCCTTCTATCCTATGGTCATCTTGGATGACCTATGAATAGTTTGGTAGCTCTAGGTTGTAACCCCCATTATCCGTGACTTCTATTGGTTGGTCCTAGAGAACCAAAGTGGGTGGTTTTTGTGAGGTAACAACTCACCATTTATGTTTGTTTTCCTTCAGTTCTATACTAATTGCCAGATCGTTATCATTATACTCTGCCCATGTTAGGCTTAAATGGTGCTTTGGTTATTACCTCATGAGTTTCCTCGGTCATTGTTTCTTGTGGTTAGTCTTTGTACTCTTGTAATGTAACTATTCTAGTAAGTGATAGTTCTCATTTAGTGGTGGATCGAGGTTGTGGCATCCTAGGGGATTTCATACTTTTAGTTATGTGATGCATTTTAAGTCTTAGTTTGTTAATGAAACCGTGCAGGCTTGATCCTCGTGTGTTGATATTATTTTTGTTTCTATTATGATTTTTTGTGTTAGACTAGTGATTGTGTTACATTGGGTTTGTGTTTTAGTTGGTGAATGAGTCCTTTATATGGAAAAAGGGAGCTCTCAGGTTCTGAGTTATGAGTACTTAGCTTTAGAAAGTAACGAGTAGTTGGAGTTCGTTCCTATTCTTATTTTGTGATGAGCACTAGTTTTGGGTATTTGTTTTTTAGATAATGCGATGTCATGGTCTGTTGCATTATGTGGATATGCGATGATGTCAGTGAGTTTGTTTTTGTGATGTGATTTTATTATCGGTATGTGAGTAGAATAATAAAGAACCATGGGGTGACTATTTTCTTGTGTTTTAGATGTTTTTCCGGTTGATTCCCAGTTGATTTTATGTTGGTGGGTTAATATTGATGATCGAGGTTCAGATATTTATTCTAATTTCATTCTCTAGGTCGATAATAAGGTTGGTTGTACAGGCAAGGGAAACTACCATTTGTGATAGCTGGTATTGTTAGTTAGTCAGTTGGTGTCAGTTTATTTGGGTTCTTGAGTTTATGATGATATTCGTCAATGGTACTCGTGATATTCATAGTCTTGGAGTTTCTCCATATGCCTATATTAGATTATGATGGTATGTTATGTATAGGCTTTGGTTCTTGCAGTTCCAGAGTTAGTTATTGATTCGTATTATTCTTCGTAAGGCCCATTGTACCAGATATTCCATACACTTAAGCTTAGATGAGATGTGCAGATAGTCTTTCTACCTTTATGTTAAAAAGGTCTTTTTCTTTAATGAGATCCCAGTTTATATTATTTCAGGTAGCAGCACCCAATACACCTCTTGATTGCTGAGGATAGTACGATACTAATTTTCCATCCACTGACTGACATCCAATGCAAATGGATTATTAAGGTACCTCGAGGAAATATTTCAAGTTTGTGCCCTTGATTTTGGTAATGGTTGAGGTCGACATTTTCCCTAGATATGGCTTCATATGATAATAGTTGTTATTCTAGTGCTTAGATGATCCCACCCGGGGTTCCGTCTAGTAGGTGCTGCAAAGCACTGATGGATTGGTATGATTGCAAAGGATTTCACCCCAAACTTAAGATTGAATTCAAGATTCTATATAGAGAGTCAACTTGCTTCGGTTAGATTTCATAATGCACAGAGTATACAAAGGAGCTATACAGATTATAGACTTGTATCTTGAGTTTAGTACTGGGGCTTTATGATTGAGGATTTAATTGGGGCCATATGAGGTCACAGAGAAGATCAACAGGGTTGCCTACAAATTGCTTTACCTTCTGACTGAGTGGAGATAAATCCTATTCCATCCATGTCTTTGTGCCTTATTATTATACACCAAATTTTTCTTGTAAATTTTGTTATGAGTCAGCTTGATTGGATGACTAGTTAGTTTATGTATAGTACCCTAAGGAAATTATCAATAAATGATGTAAACATATCATGTCCAAGGATATTTCTGCTATGAGAGCTCGATGGGCATGTAGTCCAATCAAGGAAGGCATTCGAAGGTTAAAAGAATCGTGTGAATTTTGTATTCTTGTTGTTTTAGACTTCAGATATTCCTTTCTTAATAACTTTCATGGACGAAAGTTTCTTTAGAAGTGGATATTCTAATGTCCCTCTGGCCATTTCCATGATTCCAATGATTTCTCAACATCTAGAGTATTCTTATAGCTGCCCCAAGTCATTTGTGACTTGCTGGTATTGGTAAGTTGGTTCCATGGTAGTCTTACAATTTAAATTTCTTTAATTATTGCTAATTCACGCCTTAATAAACCTATATGATCCTGAATCACCTTTTTGTCAACTCCTTTGAGTCCAAAATGTCAATGACATAAAGATTTCATATATGGGTTGTTGAAATTGGATTTCATTTCCATTTCAGGCCTATATTATTCAAATTGATGTTGGCTGGCGTCAAAAGGTTGTGATCACGTGGCTGTTGTCACGATTGCATAGGCCAGGCCCAGTATGCATCGCGATCGCGAGGCTAAGGTCTGTGATCTCGGAAAGTGAGGCAGCTATAGGCGACAATCGTGTGACCCCCTGACAAGCCCATATAAGACTTTTTTCTCTTTATTGATCATTTTATTCAAAATTTCCAAGTTTTCCATGACAAATGAGTAGGTTGATTTCTATATAAGGTTTCAAATTGAGGTTTTGATCCGTGCAAATGTGTTCTAGTAATTCAATGCTTATTTCTATCGAGTAATTCTTCGTTTTCACTATTGTAATAAAGTTTTCTATATTTCATAAAGTTTTTGAGTTAGTTTGAGACCTATTGTATACCATATAATGTATGATCTTCGCTCTATGTGTTAGCATAAATATTTTATTTTTTTGAGTTATTAGGATTTTCTAACCCATTTTTAGTTTGGATTTCGGCCCCACCATTGTATAGCAATATGGGTCTTTGTTTACTACCTTGACTCATGGATTATGGTTTTGCTAGATTCATGGGGTGCTAAGATCATTTGTGATTCTTAGCCTCTTTTAGTATGATTTTTGAGGTTTTCACCGGCACCAAGTAATTTGTGGTCTACTTTCTTCAGACTGGGTATTAGTGTAGTATATGTATGGTAAAGTTCTAGTTTAGGTCTGGGATTACTAGTTGGAGCCCTTTTGTGCTTATTCTTCTTGTATATGTCCTACTTAACTAGTGTGTAGCTTAGTTACTTACCCTTGAGCTATATTTCCCTACCCGCGTGTCTAACGACGACTTTGGAACATAGTACGGTCGGGGGGGAGGTATAACCTTTGGTGCACATGGTTTATACACTGAATCTGGAATGTAGGGAGTTTAGGTAGGGGATTATACTAGTGGTTAGAGCTTTGTATCTATCCCCTAGTTTAGGTAGTGGGTTTATAGACGATCTGGGTAGGATAATTATTTTGTATTCTATGTTTGATATCCGTATAAATAGAACATGTGTGGTCACTTGTCTATAGATAGCCGAAACTAGATTTTCTTGATAGTTAGCATCCTTGAATGATGATATCATACCCTAGCTCAGTAGTGCGAAAGGGGGAGTAGTAATAAGTCATATAGAATAAATGGATTCATGATAAGCCTAGGAGTGAGTTGTGTTTGGCCGATATATGACTGCTGGATGTTTTCCCTTATATGGGTATATACTTAGTCCTTAACGGGTGCCCTATGGGAAGTTGTTGCATCTTTGGTGTGATTACACATGGCTCAACCGTAGTTGGACTAGAGGATGTACCTCACAGCAAGGGATTGGCAACCATCCTATGGATTCTAGTTAGAAGTCTTAGACAAGTTTAGCCTATTGATTGATTCTGTGTAGCGAGCATGTATTAATGTTTTAAAAGGTAACTTTATATTTGCAGAGTAATAAATGAAAACTAATTTCTTATATATTTATATCTTCCACGACTGCTCTCATGAGCCGTATGGAGATATTTTCTCACACCATTTGATTCTATTTTCTCACTACCACTGTGATTTCTGGATATCTCTTACATGGCAGTAGTTTTGTTTTTATTTAGATTTTGGATTTTTATTTACATGTATGGACTTGAGTTTTTCATTGAGATATGATATATGGGTTGAGTCAGAGTTTTGGTATTTTTACTTGATGACTATACTACCTAATTTTCTTTTTACACGGATTTGTACTTAGGATTACATCCTCTAAGGACCCTCTAACACTGAGTAGCTATGTCTGAGATAGTACTACTAGTAAGACCTACAGCCCTGGAGAGGGGTATATTGGAGTAAGAGGGGTAAGTACACAGGGAATCTTTTGTGGGCCCGCTCATGGTAGAGGCTTTGTACCAGGGAGGGTGCAGACAATCATTATTTACTTTTTAGCACCCCTTTTGCATTGCATCCCTATACACTGGGTTTGACTCCTCGAGGCTTATAGGGGAAGCTCCATTGGGTTACTTATATGCCGGTGTGTTGGTTTCTAGCTAGTCTTTATGGATACTCATCTGTGTTGTTGAGTTACTTTCCTTGCCTTATTTACTATTAAGTTCAGTAGTTATGTTCCCTATGTTCCTCTTATTTTATTGGTCCTTCCTTGAGTTGGTTACGTTGGAGCTCCAGGTACGTGTCGCGTTTGTTCATGATTTTCCTGTGGACATAGTCTGTGTTACACCTTGATTGTGACTTTTGTTCATACTTGTTAGCTGATGCTGCATGCATTAATAGATGACCTTCATTGTACTTACTGGATAATACTTCAGTTACCCATGTTATGTGTACATTATGTGCCACATCCCTAGTTGCTTTTGATCGCTCTTAACCTTGCTTATTCTTACTTTCTCCCAGTTGGCTTATGATGACTACTGGATACTCTTTGTTTTTAGTACTCATGATACACTTTTACATCTTTATTTGATGTAGGTCCTAGAGTGAGTCATCAGGACGGACACAATCATGTAAGCTAGTTTGGTGCTGTTTCTAGAGACTTAGCGAGCATTCGGCTTTCATGTTGGCTGGTCCTCCTTCTTTCTTCACAACTATTTGGAGTATGAAAAACTATTTTGTAGTTTTTTCCCAGTTGTGGATTGTATTTTTTACTTTTATTTATATAGATTCTCAAAAGCCATGATACCAGGTTCAGGGGAGTTATTTTCGGTTGTGTATTTTCATAATCCTTTTCTTTCTTCTTTTCATCTCCCTTCTCCTTTTCTTTGGTTCTCGGCACTAGCCTAATGCTTTAGGCTATGGTCCGATATTTGTCTTGTCAAAAGGTGGGATGTGAAATCCATCACAACTCAATTTTTGGGTCGTGACATAATCGGGGTGATGATGTGTAACATCAGTGTGTCGTGGACTTGTTTGACTGATGAATAGTGCATTGCCAAATTTTCATACTAACGCCGCCAAATATGCGATGCAAGGCAGATAAAAGGATTTAAAAAATTGAATTCAATTGATGGTTACACTTCCCTAATTGCTCTTTTTAGTTACAAAGGAATCCTACACTATAAATAATCAAGTCACTACATTATTTGATCATCGTATTCTTATTTCTTCCTTCTCTATTTGTGAAAAAATGTCCAAGTTCTGGCATCTCTTGTTTAGGTTAGAAGTTCTTGATTTTTCTGTTATTTTAACGCAGGATAACTAGGCTTTATTGATCCCCAATAAACAACATGTTCTTATGTGTTAATTTAGGGCGTTAATTTGTTGCATGAACTGATGTTGAATGTAAACCCCTTTTGGAATAAATTTTTCTTTAAGGAATTGTGATTAATATTTGTGTGTAAGTTGTTTGGTTAAAATGTTTCTTCAATGGGAGTATATGATTGATAATTCTCACTTGTTACACCATGGTTAAGTCTGAGTACCCTTATTCCAATTTGAAAAAGTGGTTTCGGAGTGCTACTTATTATTATTTTGATTTTTAAGGAATAAATAAATAATTGTTGTGTTCATGTGTAAGAAAGTCTGAGTACTCTTATGTTAATTGCCTAATGCTATAATTTGGTTGTGTTGGTCGTTGGGTTGAGAAAAACTTGAAAAATGGGAATGTATAGTAATTTGCAAATATGACAAGCATAATGCTAAATCGGAGATCTGCCGAATAATTCAGCAACTATCCAAAAATGCATGAGGATCACCCAGGATAACAGCGTTCCCAGGTTACGAGAATAGAAATTGGTGATGTCACCAAATGTAATGCTTACATCACTGAACATGTCGATGATGTGCCAAACATATTTAGCGATGCATGTAGGGTTTATCCGTGCTATGTTTTCTAACTTTTGTTTCTTCAATAATGCACAGGTACAACACGTAGATCCATGCCTTGACACCAAGAGAATCACCACCACCGCAGTCTCTGAAACTCAAACAAATAGAAGGACAGGTAGAATTGGAGGAATAAGAGCCCCGATCCATAGACCATTGAAACAGAATATTTTAGCTCCGCCTAAGTAGAAGAGAGGGTAAAACCATCGACGAACCAAAAAATATAAATACAAAATTGTTTTAAGACTTCGGGACATCATACCATTGTAAAAGAAAAGAGGTTGTCGACAGATAGGCTTGTGGGACAGCATGCTCGTATTATGGATGTTATCAACAAGAATGAGTGTAGGTGGTATATAGGGGAGCTCCCTAAATACATACCAATTATTTTTATGCAATTCTATAAGGAATATAATAACTAGTTTCCCCCAAAGAAAAGAGGGCAAAAGAGTGGGTTCTGAATCGGTTAAGTTTAGGTGTTGATGTACCTTTTGAAAATGAAGCAATAAAGATTGTTTTAAGTTGAGACTACCATCATACTCATATCTACACCCCAAGGTGTATGGACACTTGGATACCATGCGATGATGGCTTTCTCCCTTACTTAGTGATGGTATACCACCATTGATGGATCCCATCTTTGTAAGCAACAACCTCATACCGTCTATGAATGAGTCCATCCTTCGACATCACCTAGTTGTATTAGTAGGTTCTATCTTAGCTAAGGAGAAGGCTAAATATGGGGATGAACATCAAGCCTATGATGACCCTTAGAGCTCAGCAATCAATCCATTCCGATGTTAGTTACAACGTTATGCAAATGGGAAGGGGTCTCTTTGCACAGTTTTTGATGTTGAGGTTAGTGGATAGTATCTCGTGGATATTTTAATAATCATTACATAGTTTCTGGCACATCAAGCACTGAGGGACATAACTTAGGCTCCACTATAAGTTAGCCCAACTTTTATGGAGACTATGATCACCAAGGATACCACCGAGGCCACCACCATCATAGCCTTCAGCACTCGAGTCTTCAAAAACTCCATCTTATCATCCTCATCCATCTCAGAAGACATAAACCTCCACTATTATTGTCCCAGTACTTACACAGGCATCCATGCTCCGCATAGGATAGCTAGCACATAGTACCAACCTAGGAGTCTAGACTTTGATGCAGAGGATGACACATCTTCAAGAGAGGTTCTGGAGGGAGATGAAGTCTGCTTTACAGAGGTCCATGGTGATGCGGATCGATATACGAGGCACACAAAAAATGGTGGAGAAAGAAACAAAGAGAAAAGATATGCAGAAACTTACAATTAGCTCGTCGGTTTATGAACAACAAGGAACTGGTTACCCTCACCTTTCAATATAACCTATGAATTGATGCCAATTTCCAACACGCAATCTAGGAAAACCAAATTTGAAGTCCACAAATGGAAACCTTGGATTGAGTGTAAAAAAAAGCTAAAAGGTTGCAACTAAAGGAATCCCCCATCAATTACACTTTACAATTATACTAGATTACATCTAAAAAGCTATTTTATGCTAGAACTCTGAATGACAAATACAACAACTCTAATATTTATATCTATTATAAGTTATAATAATGGAACTTTGGCCCTTAAAGTTCTAAAATCTTCAATTAGGCCCCTTAAGTTCTGGAATATCCCTATCCTAAAACTCACAAGATTCCCATAGATTAAACATATTGTGACATGGCTTGAAAAGGGCTCCCCAAGAATCACTCTTCCTTATTGTATCTTGCAATGCCTGCAACTCCTTTACCTGACTCCATGTGAAAGGTCGGGATGAGTAAATGCTATCCGTGCTCATATCATCCTCCCCTTCTTAGAGAGGATTCATCCTCGAATCTATGTGTTCACCTACACCATAAGGAGACAATTAAGAAATATTAAACACATCATGGACATCATACTCACCTTGCAGATCAAGTTTTTAGGCATTGTAATTGATGTGCAAAAAAACTAGAAATGGACCGTCTCCCCTGGGGCTCAGCTTCCCATTACATTCGTGTGGGAATCTCTCCTTTCAGAAGTGTACCCACTCCCAGTTGCATGTTTGAAAAATCATTTTCCTCCTACCCTAGTTTTTCTTTTTGACTAT
>JBDJHY010244365.1:0-10781 GCA_039654485.1 Withania somnifera
AGTGACAATACGTAAATTCTCATCACATATTATTCTGGATACGAGCCTCAATTTTACCTGTTCCACTCAAATATGATGAGAGATATCATCATCGTAAAACATTATCATCAAAGAAAGATAGAATGAAAAATAACGACAACAATAAACAAAGTAATCAAAGTAGTAGGTAGTATTAAAAATGAAAAATAAGATACTATATAAATGCTACATAAGACTACTAAAAACAGAGAAGATGAGATTATGTAATAAACCTCCCGGTCATTTTGACATTTTTATACTGAATAATGATTTTATTCTTCCTTATAGTCAAATTACGTCTTTCTTGACCCGTTGGTAAGATTCTTTTGAGTTTAGGGGTACTCAAATTTGATTTTGTATTAGACAAGGTGATTTGAGGGGACTTTAGCTTTGAAATTTAACCTTAATGGTAATCAGGTCAATAATATCTCAAATTTGTATTTTGATAGTTTCGTTAATTCTAACATATCAAAATAGTCTATATATATATGGTTTCTGTTCACGGGGTCTTGAACAACTACGGAGGATTGATTAACCTAAGTGTTCATCCCAAGACTCATGAAAAGGTTCCACGAGCCACAGAACTGGTTCACGGGCCATGAAACTAGTCTTGAAAGTGAAGCCTGTTGACTGTTTCACTGGATAAAACCACAGTACCTTCCACGGGCCATCTGTGAGCATCCTATGAAATGGACTTTGGACACTATTTTAATTGTCTTGGTTTCACGAGACACTCCACGACTCATGGAGTGGTTCCACAGTCCGTGGAGTGGTCCGTAGAACCTAGTCCGTGAATTTTTAAGTGTTTCTAGTGAGGGGTATTTTTGAGATTTCACTTATTTTAAAACCATTATAAGGCCTTGGTGATATTCTGTTTATTATTTGGCTACTCTTAAATCCTCTACACACCGTTTTGGGAGAAACTTCAAGTTTTTAAGGAAAGATTTATCAAAAATTTCAAAGTCTTCTCTTTGGATAAGATCAAAACTCTCTAAATGGATTATTTTCAATAAATTGAACATGATTGCACCCTTATATCATGATTTATCCTTGAATTGTATACATTCAAATATTAAATTGGTGAATTTTGAACCCAAATCTAGAAAAATGAGTTTATGAGTTTTTAAGATAAAAATAAACTGGGTTTTCTTAATTATGAAACTTTATATTTGTTCTCCCCAAGTTATGGGTAATTTCATTTTTACCCTTGTAGGTATGAAGAGGATTTTTTGTCTATATTTCAAAATGTAGTAATAAGTGTAGTAATTATCTTGTTTCTTATAGGTGATGTAATATGACTAGATTTGGCTTGTGTAGAGGCTCTACGAAAGGGCAAAGGTGTTGCTTGGATGTTTGATTTGAATGTAATCAAGATGAGGTTTAGTTACTATTTAATAAAGTATTTATTGGTGTATGTGATTATGTGATACTTTTTATAAAACTGGTAATAATGGAAACTCTTGAGGGTATTCGTGTGGGTGAAATGAACAATGCTCACTCAGATACTAGAGTCTAGTATGATAGGCTAAAATAAAGGAACTGTTGTGTTGAATTATTTTTTTGTTACTTGATGAATATGTAATTTATATGATGATTGCGTGACTTGGGCTTTTGGTGAGTAATTAGAGTGGATTGAGATATTATGATGCCTTGTAATGGCTTAAGTGATTCTATAAAAGGCTCTTTAGTGATAATTTGTAGAAATATAATTATATTAAAACTAAGCCTTATTGTTTTGCCTTATGGAGGTCTAATTGTGTGGAAATCTAAAATTATCATTCAGACTTGTATTATTGAGATGCCAGGTGGAGAATTATTTGCCTTGATATGATATATCATGTGTGATGGTCCATGAGAGGCCATTTTGGATTATTGTTATGTGAAATATTACCATTTATATTGATTGCATTGATATGCGGTTATTTGATGAAAATAGTTGGTGAAACTTGATTGTGGAAACTGGAAATCAAGTATTTCGGAGGATGCGAGAGTTTTTTCTTGTTTAGAAGCTTGATTTTCATTGATGGAGAAGATTAGAGAGATCAAGTTCAACGATGATCACTTCTGCACCGTTCATGATAAAGTGTTGAGGGGTGAGGACAGGAGGGGGTGTTTGACTCATAGGGTGTTTTGTGGATTAGGGGCTATATTTTCATCCTAAGACGAGTCATTTGGTTTGAATGATTCTAGAGGAATATCATAATTTGAGGTATTCTATCCATCTATGAATGTAAAAGATGTATCATGACTTAAGTAAAAACTATTGGTGGTGAGGTATGAAGAGGGGTAATGCAAATTTTGTAGCTAGTTCTTGAAATGCCAGTAGGTTAAGTTTGAGCACCAGATTCTAGATGATTTATCTTAGAGGATACCTATTCATCAATGGAAATGTGAGCCCATTTCTATAGATTTCATGGTTGGCTTACCTAAGGGTTTTGTGGGTCTTTATTTAATTTGGTCTATTATTTATAGAATGACCAAGTCTACACATTTCATTCTGGTTCAAGTGATCTATGGTGTATATCAATTGGCCTAGATATACTTCAATCAGATTGTTTGATTGCATGGAGTTATTATATCTATTATCAAATCAGTGTACTCAGTTCACACACCACTTTTGGAGCATGATGCAACGTGAGTTGGGTACTTAGTTTGATATGAGCATAATATTTCATCATCAGACCAATGGGTAATTCGAGCATTCTATTCAGGTGTTAGAGGACATGATAAGAGTTTGTGTGATTAATTTTAGAGGTCGTGTGGATTGGTTCTTCTACTTGCAAATTTTGTGTATAACATAACTATCATTCTAATATTCAGATAACTTTATTTGAGGTGTTGTATAATAGGAGGTATAAATCTACTAACGATTGGTTTATGCTTTTGAGGTTAGACCATGTGGCATGGATTTGTTGAGGTATTTGACGTACAAGGCTAGGTATATCTAGAGTAAACTACTTGCGGTACAAAGTAGGTAAAAGAGTTATATTGGTAGGAGAGTTTATGACTCGGAGTTCATGGAGGGTGATCAAGTCATGTTGAAGGTGTCTCCCATGAAGGGAAAGATGAGATTTGGGAAGAAGGAAAAGCCAAGCCCTAGATTTATTAGCCTTTCGAGATCCTTGAGTGTATGGGTAAGATGGCTTATAAGTTATTCCTTCTACCTATATTTTTAATCGTGCATTTGATACTCGATGTTTTAATATTGTTGAAGTATATGCCTGATGATTCACTTGTAGTCTAATGGGACTCAGTGAGTTTATATCCAAACTTGACTTTTGAGGATGAGCTCGTCGTTATACTGGATAGAAAAATCTGATAATTGAAAACCATTGTGATACCTTTTGTGAAGGTTCAATGGAGACGTCGATCGATTGAGGAGGCTAAGTGGGACATTTAGGTTGACATGCATAGTAGATATCCCCATCTTCTTGAATCTTCAAGTAACTTCTTTTCTTTATATTCGAGGGCAAACATAGTTTTTAGTGGTGGATGGTGTAATGACCCTCCTAGTTACTTTTGACATTTTCATTCCTAATGACGATTTTAACTTTCCTTGTAGTCAAATATGTCTTGTTTCACATATTCGTAAAATTCCATTAAGTTTCTTGGGTCCTCGGATTGAGTTATGTATTAGATGGGGTGATTTGAGGGGCCTTTAGCTTTGACATTTGACTTTAATGGATATCGAATCAAGAAGACCTCAAAGTATTATTTTAATTATTCTATTAAGCCAAGAACATAAAAAATAGTCTATATGCATATATGGTTTTTTCATGGGGTTCTGAATGGATCATGAGGGTCGATTTTGAAATAACCTAAAATTTCATGCCAAGGACTCGTGAAAAGTTCCACGAGCCATGGAACCAGTTTAGAAGTGAAACATGTTGATTGTTCACTTGATGGGAACCATGGGACCTTCCACGGTCTATATGATGGTTCACAATTCGTGAAATGGCATTTGGAGGGGCCTTTTTCTATTTTTGTTAATTTTTTTGGTTTCAGTATACACTCCATGATTTATGTAGTGATTCTACGGTCTGTGGAACCGTTTCCATGAAATTTCAAGTGTTTTTAATGGGGGTATTTTTGTGATGTCACTCCTTTTAAAATCCTTATAAAAGACTGTTGTGATATTTTATTCTTTATTTAGGTACTCTTAAAACCTTTAGGCTCCATTTTACGAGAAACTTAAACTTTTTTAGGAAAGATTTACCAAAGATTTCTCATTAGGTAATATGAAAATCCCTAAATGATATTTTCACTAAATTAAACACAAATTCACCTTTATATCGTGATTTTTTTCCTTGAGTTGTATATTTTCAAATGCTAAATTGACAAATTTTGAACCTAAAGCTAGAAAAATGAGTTTATGATTTTTGAAGGTCGAATTGAATTGGATTTTTGATGAAACATCATTTTAAACTCCCCAAGTTATGGGTAATACCTTTTTGCAAGAAAAGTCCATTATCCTTGTGGGCATGGGGCGAATTTTTAGTCTAAATTTTAAAATATGATAATATGGGTATTGATTGTATTATTTTTTATGGATAATATGAATATGATCAGATTGGGATTGTGCAAAAGCTCTAAGGAAGGGAAAGCCACTTCTTGAGTGTATGACATCAGTTTAAGGGAAGTTGAGATTTAATAACTTTTTAATAAAGTGTTTATGAGTTTCATGAGTATGTGATACTTTTGTATAATTGGGAGTAAAAGGAACTCTTGGGGGTATCCTTGTGGGGTGAGACGGAGGATACTCACTTAGATACTAGAATCTAACATGATGGACTAAAATAAAGAAACTTATATGTTGAATTATTTTCATTACGTGATGAATATAAAGTTTATATGATGATTATGTGCCTGGGATTGTGGTGATTTATTAGGGGGAATTGATATATTGTGATGCCTCGTAATATCTTAAGTGAATTGATATGAGGCTTTTTAGTGATAACTTTTATAAGTCTAACTATATCAAAATGAAGCCTTGTTCTGATTACCTTGTGGAGGTTTAAATGTGTGAAAATTAATGAATCGTCATTTACACTTATTTTATAGAGATGATATGGTATTGAGATGCCAATTGAAGATTTATTTGTCTTGATATTGTATATCTTGTGTGATAGTCCATGAGAGATTGTGTTGGATTATTGTGATGTAATATTTTGCCACTTGTATTGATTGCATTGATATATGCTTATTTGATGAAAAATTTTGGTGAAGATTGTGGAAACTTGAAAAAAGTAAAGCCAAGGGTAAATGGTTATGGTTAGATATGTATAGTCTAAGGGAAAATAATTTTCGGCTAGTGCATGGACCGTGTCAGTCCCCCACGGGTCTCGACTGACCTTAGATAGAATGCGAGTATATATTGATAGGTCATACATGAATCATTTTTATTGACATATTACATTTCATTACTTCGATTAGTTGTGTTCATTGGTGAATTTAATGACCATAAAAGTTATTTTTCTATTTTTTGAGTATTTTGACTATTTTACTCTTCTTGTCCTCTCATTATATCAACTAAGTATGGTTCCATGATTGGTTCGAGTCGATATGAGATTAGATATAAAGTTGGAGAATTTTTAATTATGGAACCTTTAAGTTTAAAATAAGGAACTCTAGGGGTCATCTAGAGTTTGGGACCTCGTATCAGAAATCCATCAAATCCACTTGCTCTAGAATGTCGAGTCTGGTCTACTAGTACCTTTGTTTTCTGTCTTATCTTTTTCTGGTGATTTTGGGTTTTTTGAGAGGTTAAGTTGAGTGTTAAGGCAAATGGTTGACTTTGATCAACATTCGATCTCAGAGTACTCGAATTGAAAATCTCATGAATTAGTAGGAATCATCCAGTGGATTTTGTCATGAATAAGGTCTTTTATATTTTTCATAGGCCCCGAAGGTGTTTTGATAATTTTGAGTTAAAGTTATTTTTTTATCCTTAAATAAATATCGAGTCATGAAGCCTCATACGCATGATCTGATGGTTCCTTTGAAGCCAGAACGTTGAAATTAGTGGGGTTGTATATGTGGTTTGTTTGTATGGGGTTCCAAATGAACCATGAAGATCCAATCAGAGTAAATTCTTACCTGATGAATTATTGTCTTTTGTTCGTTGGTTCATCTCCCAGCTGACCTCTGCCTTCGCGGAGCTTGACTACGATCACTGTGGTCATGCCCCTTTACCATTTGCATTCACAACAACCGCTCCTCATTCGCGATCAATAGCCTGCCAATCTTTTATGATCGCAACAAGATGTCTACGATTGAAAATGTCATTAATCCTATCAGTCCCCACATTCGCGCCTAGGTGTGCGTTCGTGGTGATCACTGCACCTGGGTTGTGAAGTCATAAAACTGGAAATGTTGATTTTTTTTATTTTGGCCAAACCCTACTAATTTTTGCATGAACAAAGAGGAGATTTTTTTAGTATAGATTGGCTAATGTTTCTAAACACAATTTCATTGATTTCCATTAATTAATTCATGATTTTAACCTTAGATTTGAAGGTTTTGAAGATGAAAATGGGGATCTTTTACATGAACTCAAAAATGGATAGAATCTTGATTTTTGAGCCACAAGATGGAATGGGTTTTTGATAAAACATGATACTTGGATTCCCCAAGTATTGAGTAACTTGATTTTACAATAAACTCGGATTTTGATAATGTGGGTCTGGGGCAGATTTTAGAGTAAAGTGTTAAATATAATATATATATATATATATATGTGTGTATTTATTTATGTTATTTTATATGTAATATGTTGTTGAAAAGATTTTTCTTTCTTGGAGGCTCCATAGTGGGGCACGACTCAAGATTGGTAGATTCTCCCCATCTTTAAGGCAAGTTGAGCTTTTATGGTTTTCTATAAAGTGTTTCTGTGAATTTATTGATTTGTTGACTGTAATGGGAAGATTGGGGTAATCATTTAAATGTGAAATGATATGGATTATTTTGTCTACTAATCTAAAACATGCGAGATTAAAATAAGAACTTTGTGATAATGTGATTAAGTGTACTTTGTTGAGTTGTGTACTTGAGCTTGATAACTATTACTTGACTTGTCTTTCATAAATGAGTGGTACTTTGGGATAGTACTTTGACTTGTATATGTTTTTAGTTGATGATAACTGATATTTATTTGGGATTCCTCGCCACGGTTTGGGCATAACTTGATTTTCTTATTATTGATGCCCTAAAATGATTTGATAGTATTGGGCTAGATTTTTATAGATATTTCCCGTAATGACTTGGTAAAGACTTATAAAAATATAAATGTGATGCCATTTAGGGGATAAAATAATATAAGTGAATTATGGAACCATACACTTGATTAGGATTACAAGTTGTCTTGAGTTGGCTAATATAATCAGAAATGATATAATAGTGAAGGTGTGGGACCTAATTATACACTTCTTGAAACTTCCCTTAATGAAATATGGATACGATGATAATCAAGGAGATATTGTGAAGCCCATTGATACTAATTTGAAATAGAAAAGAGATATCTGACTGTGTTGTAAATTGTTAGATTGACACATTAGAGTATATGGTGCATTGGTGAAGAATTCAGGGTTTAACTACATAATTGATGTGGGAAATTCTCTTGGTGAACTATTGGTAAACTTGTAAATGAAATTGGTTACTTTTAGGGTTAGACATGAAACGAAGATATGGATTAGGCTTGAATTGTGAGGGATTAAGGCCACTTTATCTGATTGTTTATGTTGAGGTCGTCAACCCCGATTTTCCTTGATGATTTGACACGATTCCTGTTGAACTTGGTTTAGTGGCATCATAATAGTTGAAGTGTGGTAACTTTCTCACCTTATTGCTATTGTTATTTCAAGTGTGGTAATTTTCTCATACTATTGTTGCCAATATTTAAATTATGGAAACTTGTTCACATTATCTCCTAATCATTATAAGTGCAGTAACTCGTTCACACTACTTCCTATTTATTACAAGTGTGGTAACTCATTTACACTACTTCCTATTTATTACAAGTGTGGTGACTTGTTCACATTATCAAATTTTCCATATAAGTGTGGTAACCTGCTCTCACTATGTAATTATTAAGGTAAGTGTGGTAATTTGTTCACACTAATGATGATTTCTTTGTAATCGTGGTAACTTTTTCACTTTGTTTCCATTTATTACCTTACGTGTAGTAAGTTGTTCACTATATTGATATTTTTTTGTTGTAACATGCTCGTAATGTGATTTCTTCTTATACTTTGGTCATATTGAGAATTGTGGAGAACTTGGGATTATCGATACTTATTGACATCTTGATGGTGGTATTAGATGAAAAAGGGGAAATAATCAAAGATTCTATATAAAATTGACATTCTAGATATTGGTTGGGCTGTTGTATTAAATTATAAACTTTTTGGGGCTTCTTTATATAAATTGTTTATAGGTAGTAATATCGAGCGGTTGGTTGGTTGTCAAGGTTTGACTTATTTTTTATTGTTAGACCAGTCGAGGATGTCGCTGAGTACCATGGTTTTTTAACTCACTCCTTTTTTTTCTGCACTTTTGTGCAGGTTGAGGGCCCAGGACTTCGTGATCATTGTTCGGCTCTAGTTCTATGGCATACTAAAGCATTAGGAGGTAGCTGACAATCTCATTCTTAGTTACCAAAGAGCTTTTTTATTTCATTTATCTTGCAGATGTCTTTACTTACTAAAGACTATTTTGAGACTATGTATTATTGTGTAAACTCCAATAGTTTCTTGTATACAGTGGCAACCTGGTTTTGGGAATTTAGTAGTGGTTTTCCCCTTTAAATTTTGTGTGTAAGTAGTGGTGGATGTTTTGAATGAAATCAATCCAATCCTATGGATAGTATCTTACCATTTCTATCTTATTTTCCACACCTATTTTTTATCCCTACCTTTGGTGCAAAAGATAAATATATGATGTATTGTTTCTAGCTAACCACAGAGGTAACAGGCTAGATTAATGCCAATTCCTATAGAGTTTAGGTAATTACATATAGGTATTCTTTTATAATTACAAATCCATATGAAGAATTTAATTTTAGGGGCATTTTACTTTCCATATTCATTTGAACGTCCTTGACTGTTGGGTAATTGATATATTTATTTCGTATTAGCTAATATACGTATTTGATCGAAAAGTGTACAGAGGAATTGTATGGCCATGAGGGTTTGTCTTCATGGTTGTAGTTTAGGAGGTCGACCCTAGGAATAAGGTTTAATAATTTTATTGGTAAGTTGAAGGGTAATTTTGTGGTGTCCTGGTATTTATTGTGATGATAGAATGGATAGGTCATTCTTCATTAATTATTCGGAGGGATCTATATATGAGGGATATAAGATTCTTTTTATTGGGTATCTAGTTATCATACCTTAGAGATGTAGAGTTTTCATTACGAAACGTCCAGAACATGTGGTGTTTGCATATATTCCAGCCTATCTGGATGAATTTCCAAGTTCTATGTAAGGTCTCATACTTGATTCATGCTTTTAAACCTAACCTAATATATGATAAACTGAAAAAATGCTCCCACGTGGTAAAAGGTAAAGACCAGGAATTGTAAGGTTGTACCTCATGAGTCGTGGAGTGACTCGTACTATTTTTTAGCTTTTCAATTTATGTTAGATTTCCATAATTCCATATCACAATCCATAGATTGTAGGTCCATGAGTCGTACTATACAATTCGTGTAAAACATCTGTGAAAGTAAAATATCAGCCCAATTCCCATGAGATCACTCCATGAGTTGTGGAGTAGGATACCACTACTTGTGGTGGCTTCCAATTCTAGTTGCCAAAGCCTGCCTTACAATTCACTCCATAAGTAGTGGAGTGACATCACGAGTTATGAAGTGTCTTGTGAGGTGATCCCATCCAGTTTCCAGTGCTTTTAATAAGGGGTCTATTGGTATTTTCCCAGGATTTTATCGCTTACACACATGTCCTTTTAGACTTGGAATATGATAATAACTAAACCCCAGACACTTTAAACTCTCCATTCTGTACATATTATTTATTAGAGCAAGGTTCTTCTCTAAATTCCTCTTCAAGTAAGAAACATAGGGTTTCAATAGGAAATCTTTTGTATGAGCTTATGCATTATTTTTCCTCCATCAAAGTACTTCAATTTAGATATGTAGGCTATGAGCAAGGACTCCTTCTATACTTTGGCTCAAAAACCCTTATTTTAAGGTTTTGAAGATATAGAAGCATGATTAGGGTTATTAATCGGTATGAATTGAGTTTGCCCTTATTTTATGATGCATTAATAATATTTTAGTCATAATTATCAAGTTGAATGCTAGTTTCTAAATTATTGAAGTCCTCATGAGTTAGTAGGGTTTTGAAAATTGAAAAGAAGATATAAAGAAGTCTTAAAGCATGAGTAATGTTATTTTCAGAGTTTGTTTTAAAACTTGAGATGAGAGTTGAACTGTAATAAATTATTGACTTTTGCATGATTTTTGAACTTATGTTTTGAAGATTTAAGCCTAATTGAAGAGAAGTAATGATATTTATGCTTAATTGATAAGCTGTGAAGTAAGAAACTAATAAAGAGTCACAATTGACTGAGTTTATCTAATTTGTGGTATTTAGTGAAGTTGTACCTAGATTAGTTTTTTTCCACAAAGTGAATTGTACTCATCATGAGTTGAAAGAGAAGAAAAGTAATTATATTTTATGGGAGGATTATTAGAACCGGGGGGGGGGGGGGGGAGATCCCTCTCCCCATAAACCTGTGTAACCCAA
>JBDJHY010244384.1:0-20359 GCA_039654485.1 Withania somnifera
CCCTTTAATAGCAAATACTTTCATCCTATGGATGGGCCAGGGCCCAAGAAAGTCACTGGGCCCCTTTCTGAAAATTCTGAAAATAAACTAAGTATGGGACCGGGGGTAAAGGATCTGGTACCCGGCATTCATCATCCAACATCCGGGGTCCAGGGTCAACGAAAAGAGAAGAGGAGAGAAGGGATCCGATGTCCGGCGTCCGGCATCAGGTGTCCAGGAGAAGGGAAAAGGGGAGTAGAGATCCGGTGTCCGGCATCCGAGAAGAGAAGAGAAGAGAAGGGATTCGGTGTCTGGTATTTGGTATTCAGGAGAAGGGAAAAAAAGGGAGAAGAGATCCGATTACACCGGTACACATTAATCAATCCGGTTAAATCGGTACAGAGTAATCAATTTGGGTGCCGGGATGGCTTGCCGAGGTACCGAACTGGGGCGCTTGGCTTCCTACCAGTCGGGATGCTGACTAGGCTACTTGGGATTCTGGGATGCAATGCTTGGGGGCCAGAGCAGGGTGCCTGGCAACCTACCAGTCGGCCTACCGAGTAGGCTTTCCGAATAGCTGAGATAGAGGAAAAATCTGTAATTTGCTGCAGATTTTCTAACTGAGTTTCAGAACTAAAACGGAGTCCAAATTTGACAAACCTTATATGTTTTCTAAGTGGAAAACATATTTTAGACTAAATGGAATCGATAAAAATGGAATAGGAGGTCATTTACTCTAGGAACCCTCAAAAATACCAGATTGCACCAGAAACCAAAAGGGCCTAAAGGCGCATTTCTTTGCCAACACCTCGAATACACAACGACACGCAAGAAAATTAAACCAATACCTCTCCTAGCCTAAATTCATCATTCTAGACCTGTTGGAAGCATCATAATTCCAATCTCACACTCCGAACATCGAGTTTATACACAAACTCCACTTTTAGGCTAAAACTTAAACCATTTCCACAAACTCGCATAACTTGCAAACGAAACCTCCAAAACACAAACTTAAGGTCAATCTTAAATTTGTTTGGAATTCCAGAGCTAATGAAACTGTTAGAATTTAATTCCGAGGTTGCCTTGAAGGAAAATTGACTTTGGTCAACGAATACTTAACTTTGGGCTCTAAAATAGGGAATTTGAGATATTTCTCAACCGAGTTGCCAGGGATCCGAACTGTTGGTCCCAGCAAATCATAAATGACTTGGGTAAACTTCTAAAAATCTCTAAGATACAAGATAATGCGTATTTATCATAAATTACCATAAGGGTCATTACAACACAAAGTCTCCAACACACAAAAAACTCACACAAAGTGTCCTAAAGGAGAGATGTAGAAGAAATAGCACTGGATATATACCCATCTTCAACATGAACCTTAGGATCAAGGGAGGATGCTCTAGTCTGACCACTTTCTGGTGTGGGGCCTCGGGCTCTATAACGACCCCATTCTCTGACTCGTCCCTGACCTCTGTCCGGTGCCTCCTCAACGAAAATAGGGACGTCCTGATCTCTCACTACAGATTTGGTCACAATCTATCATAGAAAAAATCATGTCTCAATAGCCAAAGGATAAATAAAAAGAGTGAAAGAATGAAGGATAAAATTCCTAAATATTTTGTGGCCTCTCAAAGATAAGTGACAGACGTCTCCTCTCTGATCCGCAGGATTCTACTAAACCTTGGCTTGTACACATGTGAATCCTACGAACCTAGTACTCCGATACAAATATATCCTAACCCAGAATCCAATCGTGATGGAAACTATTCCTACCTACCTAGAAAAGTAAGCTAAACAACAACTATAAAGAGTAAACGCATAAAATAATGAGTCATAAAAAAGAAGAGAATGTAAATATAAAAAAATAAAACTAATAAACCACCCCAAAATTTGAAGTCACGTGTAAAAGCACTAAATAAGATAAATACAATTCTTATACAACAAAAGGTCTCAATGTCTATAATTCTCACATAACGACATAACATAGTGAAAATCCATGGTGAATGATTTACTATAAGCAGCAACCTCGGGATCTCTCAAGAATAAGCTGGGAATGAAATTTAAGGAAGGACAAATCAAGAAGCTTGAGGATTAGAACCTCTACAAGTGTAGAAAAATAAAGGGAGTGAGTACCAAGATAAAGTAATAAGTACTCAAAAAGTATCCATAACTGACTCAAAAATAAAGAGATGATAAGCAACACCACCCCGAGAACTCGAACACCATCCTCCTATGACACCAAGCTGCAGCAATATCATAATCTACCAGTTTATAATGAAATATTCAAGGCGTAGGTGATAAAAATTATGAGTCGAACTACACAGTAGAAACTAGTAGTAAAGATCTACAAATAAGCTAACAAAGTATCAACACAAAGCTCCATGGACTATCATCATAATACAAACGACATCAAATACACCCTAAACTTATCTCAAAAAGTCAATTTCATATTCAAAGTAAAATGAAGAACACATTTGATCTTATCTAATATGAATTTAACATCACCCCAAAAGATGAAATGGAAATAAAATAAAACATAAATAAAAAAGGCACGCTTGGAACAAAAATAAAGTCAAAAAAGTACTTTTCATCCCCTACATCATGTTCATATTCTCTTCTTCTCCTTCAACCAATTCTTATTACAACCTCCTTTCTTTACATGGATGATTGTAAATGGACCTTTTCATGATATTTTTTAAGAAAAAATAAAAAAAAGACGTTAGGGTAAAATTCATAGCAAATTTATAGACAAAATATGGGTACACAGGTCAGAAAATTTTGCAATTAGATTTCTGAATTGATCAATCTTTATTACTCCGTCATCAAACCAATAAAGTTGAGCACCAATCATTCAATTTATTTTTGACTTTTTGTTGATTGTGAGTGCGTATAATAAGAATCGTATCTCTTCCCTTTTCTCTATAAGCATTTTCTGAGTTTTGCATAAAATTTAATTTTTAATGTATTTTTCATAGATTTGTCTATCTATCTATCTATCTTTTATCCCTATGTAAAAAACCTCTATAGATTTTTCTCAATATAAATAATAGTAAGATGAGCACCAATTGTTTATTGTCCAACTAAGCTCCTTTCAAATAAAATAATAATTGAATTGATATTTTGTGTTAGATGGTGAATTGGTGGTTAGTTATGGTAATGTTTGATGATATCTAGATATTTGATGATGGGAGGAGAAAATAGGTGGTTATGATGTTTTTAAAAATTTTATAGTGGCGGTCTTAGTGTTGGATAGCAAAAAAGATTAAAGTGTTTTGAAGTTGCTATGTTGTGCAAAACTGTGTATCAATAATAGAGAAGAAGAAGATGAAATTACTTTTTGTTCTACTTGGTAACAAAAATGGAGTAATTTGGAAGTAAGGGAGGGAGAGAAGACAGAGGAATAAATGATTAGGGAAAAGGTGAAAGAAAATACAAAAAATACACGTGTGTGCTTAGATTGATCTAGCAATCACATTGGAATCACGCAGGATGGTATGACTAGTTTTGTAGTTTGAGGGGAATTCACTTTCAATAAGAAAAAATGTATTATAGGTCATCACATTAGTTTAAGTATGAAATCAACTTTTCATAATAAGTACATCATGTATTTGATGTCTTTTCTCATGATCATGATAAAATAACAATATTTCCTCAAGATGTATCTTAAAAATTAAGTATTTAAAACCAGTAATAGAACTAAAACCAAACCCTATGAAGTATCAATATCACACCCTTGACCTATTCCAACTTTCATCCTTCCTTCCCAATTAAACTTACAACTCTTAGGAAAATCCCACAAGTCGTACCATAAACTCGCAGATAGAGTCCATCATCACTCATATCAATCCCTAATATATGAGACCACCTGTGGTAGGAAAGGTATATCTGATGTATCCGATAAATAGACTCGTGGACAAGATTCTAAAAGTTATAGGTTAAGGTACAAATAAACTCTACCCAAACCTAACATCCATGTCAGTCCTTAACACAAAAGTCCAACTGTTGTAGGAAAGGTATATCCAATACAACCGAGAAATAGAATGTAGGATAGATTCTTAAATGAAAAGAACAACATCAATACCATAACTGATATCTAGTATATCATCAACTCATAATCCATTGTATATCTACCATGTATAGAATAATTAGCCTATACGATTTTGATGTGCATGGACATAATCAAAATGAACAACAATATAGACTTGCGTGATTGTGATGATTAAAACAAGGCTACACCATATTTTTTCATGGAAATAGTTCAAAGCTAAACTCAATATTCTGACTGTACTCTCGATATTTATTCTGAATCTGATGCATTCAAACCATATAAGATACCCTAATAAATTTAGTGTTCCTAACTCAAAGAAACCATCAAAATGGAAATAGGAGGGCTCCTTGTCCCGATACTTACCATGGTAAATAAGAATTAGAAACTTGGCTTCAAAAAGGTCAAAACTCTATCGAGACTTCAAAAAAGTATTTAAACCTTCTCCTAAACAAAAAATAACCTCCTAAATCCAAAGATATTCAAATACGAGCATCCAATAATCAAATATTGACTGAAGTCAAACTTTATCCTTAAAACTCAACTTTATCTCGTCTAATGGGCTAAAGTCACTACAAAAAGCCTAATCATAAATGATGGTCATCCTAGACCAAATTACACATTTTCAAAGCAGATAAAGTTGAAAAAATTCATCGAGATTCAAAACTTCAAATATTGACTAAGGTCAACTATTTAACTTAAAAGTTTCCAAACTAAAATTTCTAAAAGCTTGCAACTTTTTTCTCTAATTTTGGAACTAACCCCACTGATGGGTAAAATATGAACCGAAGCAACAACTAGGAAGGGAAAATGGAAATTTTATGAGAAAATACAAAAAAATTCTTTAAGGTCATTATACTAGGGTTTGGCTCATATCAACATTTCTTTTTTTTTTCTACTCTAGGTTGTCAACAATGCTCTGAATGACTTGAAACTTCTCTATAGTATCACGAAATAAATTTGTATCATAGGTACTCACCTCAAAAGAATCAATCTAACCAATCAAAGATCTACATATCTTTCCATATAAAGCCTTAAAAGGAGCCATCTAAATGCTAGAATGACAATTGTTATTATATGAAAACTTAGGCAATGGTAAGTGTTTGTCCTAATGTTCTCAAAAATCAATAACACGAGCTCGAAGCATATCCGCTAATACCTTAAGTTTCTTCTTAGACTGGCCATCCGTTTGAGGTTGAAATAGTTTACTCATATCTAACTAAGTACCCTAGCCATGTTGTAGTGTCCACCAAAACTGCAATGTGAAAAAGGATCAGTGAAAAATGATTCATAATGTAACCCATGCAAACAAATAATCATACTAAGATAAACCTCAACTAGCTTCTCAATGGTATAATCAACTTTGATCGAAATGAAATAAGGAGACTTATTCAATTGGTTCATGATTACCCAGATCGATTAAAAAACATCCATAGTGGTAGGTAAACCCGCTACAAAATCCATGGTGATTATACTCCCACTTCCAAGTAGGAATGGGCATCCTCTTAGAAAGACCACCAGGTCGATGATGATTAAATGTCACCCTTTGACAATTTATAAATCTAGCCACAAACTATATTATGTCCTTCTTTATTCCACACCAATTCCCTTGGATGGATGGACTATTTTGAATAATGTTACTCCTTCATGATCTAACTACTCAAGTCACCCACCTTAGATACCACTTGACTACCCTACTAGCAATCCTACTTCAACGACATTCTCTTAATACATAAAAAAAGTCTCCTGATCCTGTAGGAGTGACAAAACCTACCATGAATCGTCAAACTACCATTCGGATCAAGTATTTCCTCCTCTGCTTCACCTCAAAAGACTTTGTCTCTAATTATACATAACTTCTCATCTTTAAACTGTTTTTTTCTTAATCTGCTCCATCAAGGAAGAATGGGCCTCTATAAAGTCAAGAATTCCCCAATTATATGTAATCAGTGACTAAACCAGGTTGTTAGCCAAACTCTGAACATCTTTGGCTAAAAGTTGCACCTCTGCTCGAATTGAAGCAAGACTACCCATACTAATTGATTTCCTACACAAAGCATCAGCTACTATATTAGCTTTACCAAGGTTGAATAGAATAGTCACATCATAGTCCTTTAGCAGCTCAATCCACCATCACTGCCTCCAATTCAGATCTCTCTGACTGAAGATGTACTGAAAGATCCTGTGATCTGTGAATAATTCACAATGAATCTTATACAAGTAATGATGCCATAATTTCAACAAAAACACAAATCCTTCAAGCTCTAGATCATGGATAGGATAATTTTCTCATTATTCTTAACTAGAAGTATCACAAAACACAGGGAAAGGCTCACCTTTATTAGGAAAATTCAAAACTAAAGTCGAATTCAAAAAAGAATTAAGCCTATATAAACACTCCTTACACTCATCAGACCACTAAAATATGATATTTTTCTAAGTCGTCGGAACCAATAAGGGCAGCAATAGAAGAAAATCCGTACATGAATCTCCGACAGTAGTAAGATAAACCAACAAAACTATGAATCGCAATAATACTCGACCAATAACGAACTACCTCCATGGATGGGTCGACCCGAATACCTTCCTTGGACGATACATGCCCCAAGAACATAGAACTAACCCAGAACTTACATTTCAAAAAATGACATATAACTTCTCCTCTCTCAACCTCTAAAGTATAATCCTCTTCATCAATAAATGTAATCATGAACAAATCAAGATAAGGAAATACCCCGTTCATCAATTCCATGAACACTGTTGGGGAGTTAGTCAACCCAAATAACATAACCAAAAACTCATAATGTCCATAACAAGTTTAGAAGGTTATCTTAGGGATTTCTGAACCCTAATCTTCATTTTCAATCTTAACAAATACCGGTGTAATGACCCTTATGATTATTTCTATGTTATATATGTATTGTTGTATTCTAGAGCATTATGGTAGCTACTTTAGGTCATTTATGACCTATTGAAATCAGTGTTTTCGTACCCTGGTGATTCAGTTGATTGTTATATCATTTTACCTATTTTAGAGCCTAAACTTAGGTAATCACTGACTAAAGTAAACATTCCTTTAAGATGATCTTGGAATTGAATTACAATAGTTTTGTTAGCTCTAGAATATGGATTTTGGTCTAGCTAGACCCTTAGTTTAGGTCTAGGAGTTTTTGGTGCGAGTTTATCTTATTTGATAAGATAGTAGTTGGCCGATAGTTAAATATTTGACTTTGTTCAATATTATATGATCGGAGCATTAGATCAGAAATTTGATTACACTATTAGTTCTAGAATGATGAGTTTGGGTTAAGTAGAGTATATGTTTGCTTCCCGATGTTTCCAAGATGAGTTTGAGGCGTTGAGTGAATTTTATATATTTTGGTGTCAAGGGTTGGCTTGGTCAAAATTTCTCCAAAATGACCTCGTAGCAGAATTTTGATTGTGCTGCTAAGTTCAAAATATCATTCTTGATATGTTAGCACTAATTGTTTTAATATATAGGACTCCAAGACAATTTTAGAGGGTGTTCAGGGACCTGTATTTTGGCTAGTTTCAGCTGTCATACAACTGCTAGTGCAACCAAGAATTGCCCTTTGCAAACACCATACTAAGCCACGAACACGGCAGGTCACCTTTCCTGTTATCCATAGAGGGGGTCCTTGTATGAAGAACATGGAGGTATCTTACCTTTTTGAATGTGACCACAAATGTGAAGGCTGAACTTGTCATTTCACGACCCTCTTTCACAGACGCAGTAGCTAGTTCCCCGACAATATATATGTGTTACAAATTTGATATTTCTTCCAAGTTTCCAAACCATTCTCACTCTAAAATTATCTCAAGGCTTGGATTCCTATGGAAATCATCCCTCAAGTGTGATAAGTGTTTCTTGGCTCAATTCTTGGACTTCTTCATCTTTTTGGTAAGTAATTCTCACCTTATAATTTTTCATGGCAATGGCATTTCCACCATTAATGTCCCTTGGTAATTCTTGTAAATTCTTTGGTTTTCAGTTGATTTTGTGTTAGTGGCTGATGTTTTTAGATTTTTTTCCATCTCAAGATTGATTTCGTTCCTTCGTTATGGTATATAATTTCTCTATTTTAATTCTTAAAATATATAAGTCTTATACTTTCTTCTTCATCTTCTCAGGTCATTTTCAAGCCCATTTCTCACTCAATTTTTGCTTATTTTTTGAGCATGAGTTCTTGATATTTCAAGGAACTCCGTGGTGACTTTTTTCTTTGAGTCTGATTAGCAGGACCCACAGGTCTATTTTGGGCCGATTTTTGGTCCAGTACAAAATTTAATATAATTTATATCATTAGAAACATATTGATATCTAGATTCTTATTTTTCCAGTTCTGATCTACTACACAGTAGAAAATACGATTCCCCTGAACTGTAGTTGCTACTTTCATCAGAAAATAAGTAGGCTTTGTCTTACTTCTTTCAAGGTTGGGTATATCACTGTTATGATTTAGCTAGAGATACTTGTTTTACTATTTGATTTCTTGCTTTTTTTTTTGTAGCTATCTCCCTGTGCTTTCATACTTGTTTTTGTGACTTTCTCACTATACCTTTATATTATTTACTATAGTTATACCTGTTATATTCCCGGTGAGCCCCTGAAGCCTACTGGGTACTCATTGCTTTGATATCTAGTACTCATACTACAGTCTGTATCTTCCTTGTGCATATATTGGTACAAGACACCATTATTGATATCATTGTTCATGCTCATTTTTCATTGATTTTGGAGATACAGGGTGAGCTTCGGACGTCCAACACTGTATGCATCTGAACAACTTGTATTTTATATCTTTTGGATTTCAAAGGCAGATTATGTACTTTACTTCTATATTCTACACTTTGTACCTTGTAGTGGATCTTGTACATACTGATACTAGGTCTTAGAAGGTTGTTTTTTTACTATATTTATACTACTCCAACTTCACGTATTGCATCCCCTTCTCTTTATTTCTATTTTTGGTCATTGTGCATAACTTACTTGTTATAGTAGGCATAATTTGTAGCTCTTGGCTATAGCATTTGTTCGCCTACTAGTGTGATAGTAGGTGAAATCATGACCTAATAAATTGGGTCATGACAACTTGGAACACTACAATTGGTCAAATAAATCATCAATCCAAGGAAGGGGATACTTATTGTTAATGGCGAGTTGGTTCAATTGCATATAGTCAATGCATACCCTCATATACCACCTTTTTTCTTCACAAAGAAAACAAGATCACCTCACAGTGATACACTCGGTCTAATATACCCCTTATAAAGAAAATCTTGCAATTTTTTTTTTAATTATTCCAACTCAGTTGGAGCCATACGATATGGAGGAACAAAAATGGGCTTATTTCTTGGCTCTAAATAAATACTAAAGTCGAATACCAAATCAGGAGGAACACCTGGAAGATTAGTAAGGAAGATGCCTAGAAACTCACTGATAAATGGAACAGACTCTAGAGGAGTATCAACACTGGTATCATGAATAATAAATAAATAAAAAATTCACCTATCTTAATCAATCCCTAAGAAAGAGGAAGAAAATTACTCTACTAGGATGGGAACCACAAGAGCCCTTCCACTCTACCTTAGAACACCAAGCATATTAGAGTAACAGTCTTGGCATAGCAATCCACGACTCATGATATGGTGAAAGTCAATCCATACCCAGAATGATATCAAAATATACCACATAAATAATAATCCAATCTACCCAAGAATCATATACCTTATTAAAACAACACATTATTAGTAACCCTCGATCCACCACTAAAGAACCACCTATGGGGTTAGAATCATAGATAGGCACATGTAGGGAATCATCTTTTGTCTCAAATCCAGAAGAAATATAGGTAAATGTATATAAATATATAGATTTAAGATCAAATAACACAAAAGTAGGTCAATAGAATAGTAGGATGATACCTGTGACAATTACATCTGAGGCCTCTGCCTTGGGCTTAACAGGAAACACGTAATACTAATATCTATTGCTACTAGGTTCAACAAACCCTCTACTACCACCTATATAAAATGAAGTTCAACAATCCCCTATGCCAGAAGCCCAACAATATCTACTAGATTCTGCATCGCTCTAACCTCTAGATAGGATGTTAGTGTTGAATCCAGATACTGGAAAATGGGTTGGGGTATCCTCTGCCTCCTATTTGGAAAATACCTCATCACGTGACAAGCTCCCTTAAAAATTAATAAGTCCTTAAGACCCTGGAATTCTGAGCCAAATCAAAGGAATTGAATAGTCCCCATGACCCGTATGCCTCTGTTGGGAACTCTGAGAATTCTATCCGGAACAAAAAGATCCATAACTGGTATGACTACCCTCCAAAGCATGCGTAGCTACTAAAGACCCATCGGGTATAGTGGGTGACAACCCCTCCAAAAAGAACCTCTAGAAGGACTACCAGAAAAGTAAACTGAAATGCGAGGCCTATTATTCCATAAACTATCATCATAATAAGGTACTAATATGGTTGCATCAGGTATCTCAACATATAAGTATCAAATTAAGCAAGATAAATGAAACCAAAAGCATCACAAATACCAATATCTCACCCTCGACCAATCCCAAGTATAGGCTTTTCTTCCCGAGTCAACTTACAACTTATAGGAAAATCCACTAGTCAAACTATAAATCATGGAGGAAGGCTGTCTTTACTCATATCAATCCTAAATACACACGTTTGTATGCAGTAGGAAGGTTACATCATACGCAACTGAGAAATATACTCGTGCACATGGTTTTAAAAGGAATAGGTTTAGGTAAAATGGAAATATAATCAAGTCTAACATTTATGCCAATCCCAAAAATTCATTCAGTCCTTAAATGGATAAGCTAAGGTATAATAATCATCACATAAATCAAACCATTCCCACCAAGTCTAGGTCCCATCTCAATTAGATTTAGTTATGTCCTTTCTCATTCATTTTATATAGGAGTAATTTCCTTAATATGAAGTCATCCAATAAATAATAAAGAGGTAATATAATATCAACAAGTAAGCTATACCATGTAAAGGCTAAGTCAAAACACATGTACCACATATATGCACATAAAAGTAATTTTAGTACGAACCTCGACCCTTGATCATATATCATCAATGGCCTCATACACAACAGTGCCGGTCGAATCTCAGACCTTTCTTTCATATCATCATCATTTCCACATGATATCAAACTAGTAGGGACCTCAACCATTGCTTTCATAATACCTTTATTTCTACATTATACCAATGCTGGTACGGACCTCAAACCTTTATTTTACATCGTCATTCCTATATATGGAAATATCAATATAAACCTCAGTCTTTACTTTCATGTCATCAATATTTAATTTACCATACCACAATCTAGAATCCAAGAACTATGATAATATCATGAGTAAAGAATATGTCATAACAAATGTGAATAAATCAACAATACCCTACACGTGAAATACAACAAATATCATATCAACTCATCATAATAAAACCCACACACATGTATAATTATTAATCAAATATCAATAAGTGCATAAAAACCTATCTTAGATATTAAAAATACTACGCAATATCTCAAATCAATAGAGGATATTTAAATCAGGACATTATTATCATTTTATTACCTTGTTTTAACCCCACATGCTTGACTCTAGCGTTCGGGTGAATACTCACACTTCACCTATAGGGACACTCCCAAATATTCTCCATTACCCCGTATTAAAAAAAATTAGCATATAAGAATCTAAGACTCTTTGTGGATGAGACAAGAACCTTAACTTGCCTCAAAATGTATACATCGAATCAAGTTGGAGCCTTTTCTTTATGTCGATCCCCTTGATTATGTAAAATCTAATTCAACTATATATTTAATGAATACGAACAATGACATCTATATTTCTATTTTTTAAATTGGGTAAAAAATTACCCCCTAAAAGTGGAAATCGAGGCTTAAGGGTAAATTTAAAATTTATTCAAAATTCATGTTACCCAAGTTTTGAGGATCTCAAATATGATTTTAATGTTATAACCATGAAATTATCATTGGGAAATGAAGAGTTGATGATTAAAAACTTCCCCAAAAGTTTTTATTTGAAATTTATCTTTAGAAATACCCCAATATGAGCTCTCAAGGTTAAAAATGATAAATGGGGAGAAAAGCCTTGCTACAGTGATCTTAAGTAGTGTGCATTGGTCTTAGGTGTACTATGTTATTGTGTCCCTCTCACTCACAATCACGAAGAAGAATCTTTTCGATATCCACTAGTAATACTCTACACAATTGCAATGCTACTGCATGCAGTCGCAATGGATAGCAAATTTTTAGCCTACCCAATTGTTATGCCTTTGCTCACAATAGATATGAAAGGCCAATAAATTCCATTTGATCATAATTCTATGCACACAATATTAATGAATAATTTGGCTATCACCAGTAAACAACATTTGACAACAAAGAGTTTGAATACAAAATCTCTAAGGAAACCCTTGATATTTCTTCTTACTCTCATGAACAAAATGATATATATTATACTCTATTAAATTCAAAGTTTTGGACTCAATATGAGCACCAAATATTGTATTTGAGTTTCTTCTTAATTCGATCCCCGCTACGATGGTAAAAATAAAAACTTGAACTAAAAGTTCAAATAAACTTTGGAACTTCTGAAAATATTTTTAACCTTGCCCTATATGAAAAATGACCTCTTGAGTCCAATGGAATTGATAGAATTTGAATACGATATCCAATCATAAGATATTGACCAAAGTCAAACTTAAACTCAACTCTATCTCGTCTAATGAGAGAAAATCACCACAAAATTCCTAAAGTTTAAAACAAAGGTCCTCCTAGAAAAATTTCACATTCTAGAACTGATGGAACTGGAGTAATTCCATTCAAAACGGCTCAAAACATCAAACGTTGACTAAAGTCAACTATTTCAACTTAAAGAATTCCAAAACTAAGAATCTCAAAACTTGCAGTCTTTTTGCTTCAGTTTTCAAATCTAACCATATAGGTGGGTCAAATATGACCCCCCAAGAAACTATCAGGATGAAAAATATCAAATTTATGAGAAAAAACCCAAAATCTCCTTCAAGGTCATTACAAAGATGTCTTGTCGATTTATTGGTGCTATTACCTCTTTTCCATGACTTGCATATGATATTTCTCATTTGTTGATGCATATTAAACATTGACATGGAATATGATTTTTCATGCAAATATAGAAAATAAATAAAAAATAAAGAAAAATAGGATTACGATATAAAGATAAGGACCGATATGTGAGCCCAGAATTTCTATAATTGATATTAGAGGATCAGATGCTATATTTTGTCATGATAATATATCAGATGATACATTATGCAGTTCTTTCCTGCCCATCGAGATTTTCATTTGAGCGTAAAAGGTGAGAAAGGGCCTAATTTATATCAACCCACTACAGTTTCTATTGAGGGTACGAGGTGACGGGCTGCACATGATATGATGGGATTAGATACTACATTATGATATAGGTACATAAGAGATATATTTCCTATATTACATGACATTTCATTGCATTGTACATACATTGACTTGTGGACATGGTTGATTCATATTTTGTGAGCATGTCTGATGTGGATTATTTCTTACACTCTTTTAATAATGATATTTAGTTGTCCCACTTATTCTATTGATTGAATGATATTATGATCCCGAGGTGGTCATTATGAGTAAATTGTAGGACTTGTTATGGTACCAATAAAATTACAAAATTTACATTATTGTGAAATTAAAGTGGGAAATCCCTCTAAAACTGAAAAAAATTGTGAATAAGACTTTATGACGAGTTGAGGTAAATGGATTGGTCTTGAAAATAATGGAAATATGATATGGTTGATATTGATATTAATGACTCATTTACGTTGGTCTATTCCTTTTAAATACACCATACATATTCATTTTTTGGTATCCAGGATGTACCTTTTTATATCATAGATAGACTTGTGCCTTAGGGACTCATCAAGGTGTTTAAGGACACCTTCAATGAAATAGTAGCACAAATAATGTGTTTTTTCCAGATGCATTATTGTATGATTCGAGAAGGAAGGTATAACTCTGTATGGGCTAAGGATGAAATGTCTCACCTAATGTGGTTTAGATTAGTTTCACTTGATGACTACTATTTTCTCTTGAGTTTGAAAATGGTGACTTGTATGGTATTTCGTAGATTGGGTAGGAGTTAGTTTTGTTGATTATTTTGAATACCTGATTTAAAATTGACATTTCCTCTATGCCTTGTATCTTATATTATTATTTAAAAATTGCTAGATTATGGTCTAATTTATAGCTCAATATTTGGGAAGACTGGTGTTGGTGAATCAGGGTAGTTGGTGCTCGCCACCACTTTGTTTTAGAGTCATGCCAGGATACTTGTTGAGTAGCCATGATTTATTTTGGTACTTATTCCCTTGCTTACTAAACTTTTGTAGGTGTAGAGAGCTTGACGTTGTTTGATTTATTCCACCATATCAGTTCTGAGGTTCGAGATTTGGAGTGTTAAGGTAGTTGTGTTTCATCCAACAGATGTCACAAACTCTTTTATACAATGCCTAGATTCTACTTAAGGATTTTGAGATGTTTGAGACTTATGTATTTTCCCTATTTTGTATCATTCAGTATTAGAGGCTTGTACATAGTAACATTAGATTTTAATTTGTTTTCTAGTTGATTTTTATATTGTACATTCTCTTCTACTCGCTGACTCATTATTTTCTGTATTTACCCTTATAGAATTGTATAGGCTTACTTGTCTAGGTAAGTTGAGACAGTTGCCGTCACGACTTAGATTTTGGGTCATTACACTTTCTAAGTCTTTAAAATATAAAGTCCCATTGGAACTTTGAATCAAATCAATAACTGAATACATCAACAAAACAATAAAATCTAATAAGAAGCTAATTAAAAAAGTTTAGGCTAAAAAATCTAAAGGAGCTTACGATGGATAATGCAAAGGGTGACATGATCAAGTTCAATATATATGGCTTACAACATAGGCCTTGGTTATATTCTACAACTCCATAATTTACTTTGAACACATATCCGATAAGTTGTAGATATCAAAATACACAAAGGATTACACAACAATTTACCACGCATGACACAATGGCTTGAAATGGAATCCTAAATATCAAAATGACAAACATAACTGTACTCAATGCTTACCATTATTAAGTCCAACTTAAAATTCTAGAGTCAAATTACAGATCCTAAACATCTAAAAGTAGGAATTCACCGCTTTCTATCCTAATTATGAGTGAATTATTCATATCATCTTGGTGAAGTACCTAGAATTTAAAAGGCGAATGTCTCTAATCCTACATCTTCGTATGACTAATTCAACTGAAGAAGGTTCTCATCCATCGAGCATCAAAAAATGACTTTACTTATGACTAAAATAAAATAAAATTAAAGTAACCAATTTATGAATCAAAAACGAAAATCTGCTCTACAATAATCTACTTGGTTCAAAGATTCTCTCCAGTAAAGAACAAAAAATAAAACTGAGAGTAGCTAAAAATTAGCATGACATATAATAAAATAGATTTATCTAATGAGAACTATTTTAGTACTACTTAATACTACATACAAAAAGTTCGAAAAGATAATACCTAATTAGTATTACAAATAAAAGATGTATGAATTAATCATCCAACAAATCAAATCCAACCAATAATTCATCTAAATAGAAATAAAATACAAGGAAAAGATCCCAATGAAACATCCCAACAATAAAAAAAGGAAATTATTTTCCTCCACTCCACACTTAAAAATTAAAACTACCCTCAGCGCTAACACGAAATAATTTTAAAAACCATTTGTAAAGGTGAGTAAGAACCAACTTCCTGGGTCACTAATTCTCATAGTTTATGGAGGAATAATTAGCATCTTACAAGAGTCCACATTCACTTTGTCCTCATCATTCTAATCCATTACCTTGGTGCCCTCTGGTTCTTGTTGCTGCTCCTTCTTCTTATCTATTGACTCCTTGAAACCCAATCTAATCTTACACATAACCTTGGTCTTATCCGTGAGGGGATATCTCTGCTCCAACACCTCTCTCTCTTTAGAACTAATAGGTTTCACACCTATGTACATCATATCAAACATATGGCCCTTGTAGCTATCATCCCATGCATGACACTCAACTATGGTAAGAGGTGGCCCCATAAGTAACATTTGGATTCTTTTTTTTTTTGTGACATTTATGGGAAAACTGAGGTGTAGAGGTTTGTAGTCCATTGGTTCCTCCTCAACAACTAGGTTTCAAAGGAACCTAGTCAATAAGTAAAAAAATAAAAAATAATAGAATCAATGACCTTTATTGATCTATCAACTCCTCACGGTCAACTGAATGATGGTTTGACCTGTCATAAAAATATATATCAACTACATCCTATTCCTAGGAACATTTGTAGTGTGGGTGAAAGATATAAAGCAGTCATAGACAATCTTTTGCCAATATTTGGCCTCTATGGTTAAATAGAGGAACATCAAGTGCCTCCTATCCTCACTACTCCTCATCTATCAGGCAAGAGAATTCACCCCACATAGTATGTGGAGAAATTTTTGTATGGAGGCATATCCCTCAAATCCATCCAGACCTTATTATTAATGATAAAAGCCTGTGTTAACTCATTTAGTGCCTTTGATGTGAGATTAATCTCTTGAGCTCTTATCTTTATTTTCTATATCATATTTGCATGATTCCAATTGGAATAAAATTCATGAACAAGGTTCAAGTTACACTCTCCAAGGTCCTCAATGACAAACCCTAGTCCAGCCCGGTGTGTGGCATCAAACAACTCAAGAAGTTCCAATTGGAACATCCAACTATAAATTTGTATATCTGCCAGATACTTAGACTGTTTGTATTTCTTGAACTGACAACAATCCTCAACCTAATTCAAATAAAAAAATGAACGGGGAAGTGGCGGTGGAACTTTTATATCTTATGTGCATGATTTTCCCTTTTGATACCTCATCCTTGCTTGACTACATAAGGTTATATCTTTCCCTCTAGGTGTTGGTGCCATGATTCCTTTTAAACCACAAGCCAATACAATATTATCAATTTAATCCTTAGTTAGCTAGTGAATTAAGGTTATAGAGCGTTGGAATGACCTCATACCTAATTCACTAGCATGGTATCTAGTCACACATTTTGGGTACTCATATTTCTCCTTTTTAATAGATAATCAAGATTAGTGTACCATCTTTATACCGCTGACACAATATGTAATGACCCTAAAGGTCATTTTTGGATTTTCCATAAAGAATTATCATTTTACCCTTTCTGAGAGTTGTCCCGGGTCATTTTGGTTAGTTTATGGGGTTGATTTTGAATTAGAGATAAAAAGTTGTGAATTTTTGAAATTCCATTGGAGGACTTTATGTTGAGATAATTGAGTTTTGGGACCTCATTTAGAGTTCTAAGTCTCAGAATGGAATTTCATTTGTTGCATTAGCTCGAAAAGAGAAATAGATCTAATACGACCATCATTTTCTGTTCTATATATCTCATTTTGACTCAAAATCATTTGACTGGATAACATTGAGTATTAAAGACAAAGTTTAACTTTGATAAACATCTAACGAATTAGTGCTGAATAGTTTCGTATGAATTTTGATACTTTAGAGAAAAGTTTGTGTGTTACTAACAATAGGTTATATGAGGTCACGTAGACCTACAATGCAAATTTTGATGATTCCAATGGGTCTAGAATGTCATTTACACTCAGAATTTATGTATTTCTTGTGTTCATAGAGTCCCGGATGAGATTTGAAAGTCCAAACAAAAAATTTAAACCAAAACCAAAATGAGGAGAGGCACTGGCCATACACGGGATGCACATTTCGTGCCTAGGATTGTGTAAGCCTCGTAATACCATCCAATGGGAGGTACAGACCATACCAAGGGGTGCAAAGGTCATTCCCCAACACTTAGGCAAATTTTGGCTTTTCTGGAAGCTTTTAATGAAGGGTAGTTCGGGACTTTCACATACTCCTTTGTTTATATATAATCCTTGCATGATTTTAGCCTCATTTTTCATGCTCCAAACCCTTTTTTAAAAAAATTAGAATATATTTTTATCATTAGGAATATTGAAGCAAAATATTTTAAAGATTCATGGTCCTAGGTAAGATTTTCAATCAAAATACCTATTATTTATGGGATTTTAAACTTGGGTTAATCTTTCTTTCTTTTTTATGTTTTGAAAGAATCACTTTTGGAGTTTAAAACCCAATACCTTTTATGAATAAAATTGATAATTTATTATCAAATTGAACTTTTTTCTTGATTTAAACTTTATATTTAGAATCCCCAAGTATGGGTGACTTGAATTTCATGATATATTCCCAAATTTCGAAAAGGGTTTTTAGCTTGGCATTTTTGGAGTAATTTTGGACCCAAGTTAGGTATTTAAATATGGTTGTTTTATATAATAATTTTGTATGGTAAATTTATTATTTACAAGATTTCTCGAAGTTGGAGGCACAACGCAAAGGCAACACACCCGCTTTATTATTTTCTTATTTTCTTAAGGCAGGTGGAGGCTCGTCCCTTCTACGAAGCATTGTAAACCATTATTATGTATTGTTTTTTTATAACTGGTACTAATAGGAATTATTTGGTGTTTTCCATGTGGGTGAAGTAATGAATGTTACCAGCTATTAGAGTCAAGCATCCGGAGTTGAAACAAAGGAATAAAAACAGGTAAATGATTGTTAATTTGTTTTTCCTATGTGAGTAAGGATTCTTATGGACTTGTAGTACCCTCTATAGCTTGTATTATATTTCATTGATTCCTTACTTGATATTGTGCCCATGAGAGGCCTTTGTTGATTCATTGTGTTTTTATACTTGTTCATAACTATGCTCGTGTGTGGGTTTTATTTCCCATAATTCTATGACATGGTTGATAGTTTGACCATGTGAGGGCTTGTTGATTTATTTATAATTATTGTTCCATATTTCTAGTTGATTTTGATAATCCTACTTTTGTGTAATATTGGCACTTGAATCTGGGCTTATAAGAGTTTGATGATATGCATGGCATCCGATCTTACCAACCAATATTTAAGGTGAAGGATTGCCCTATCCTTGTCAACTGAGTCTGATGTGACAAAATTGTCTAAGTATTTTCGATTTTATCTGATGTGACTACATGAATTGGTATTTCTAGTAGATTCTAAGGTGATAGGTAGTACTTGGCACAGTTAGACCCTATAGGTCCTAACCACATCAGATAGTAGTGTTTGTATATGATGAGTGACTATTGATTATGATACTAATTTGAATATGTTCTTGTGATTGAAATAGGAAACCCTTGAAAGTGGTGCAAAATGAATGTAAATGTCTTTATTAGTGACGGGTGAATGAACCAATCATTTTGAATGATATTGGTATAAATATCTTAAAACCTATCCCAAGTCTATTTCTCGATTGCATCGAATATACCCTTGAGGTAGGGACTTGCATACTTACTAAACTTGAGTAAGGTATTGGTGATCTTCTAGGAATTGAGTTAGATATACCCTTCATACCGAGGATGGACTTATGCGGTAGGGACTATTACGTACACTAGACTTGGGTATCATTCCTTTGGTTACCTTGGCCTATTTTAGTTAGTATTTAGTTTATGAGTCTAACTCCCGATTGCGTGGGATGTACGCTTCCTGCCACAATTGAACTTATAAAGTGGGAATTAATGAGGCTTCATAGACTCCTCCTATGAGGCCATAACATAATGAGTAGGTTTTACCCGATGAGTTGTGAAATGGACTCGGGAAGGGAAGTTTGCCACCAAATAGGCTAAGGATGTGATACTATGCTTGGTATGATTTGGATTGATTTTGGTTTTGATGCCTCAATTATTATCCTTTTATAGAAATTGAGTAGTTTTATTTGTGTATCGACACACCACTAAGTGACTTGTAATGACTTGTTGATATTGTCCCAACGTGGACTTGGATTCAGTTATTGAGGACACTCTATTTTGGTTATTTCATGATAAATGGCATTTTAGTATTTATTATTATTATCACCCATTTTCCCTGTATCTATCATTTACTTTTCATTATGAACTGCTGACTATGATTCTGTATTGAAGCTCAAAGTCTGGAGGATTATGGTTGGGATGATTGGAGTAGTTGGTGATTCTTTGTTGTTTTCTTTTAGTGTCAGTCTAGGGATACTCTTTAGGTACCCGCTGTTTATTGGGTAGTCACTTTCTTTATGTTTCTACACTTTTATAGGTACACAGTCTAGTG